>CAUZXS010000456.1:0-165300 GCA_963585895.1 Sepioteuthis lessoniana
CCTCAATAGAGATCTTCTGGGTGTTACACTAAATTACATCTGATGATGAGGCTCCAGTTCTATTGATCTTGGGAATGTGGAGTACTTCTTCATTGAAATTACTCCCAGGTTAACTGTGACCCGAAGTGGTAGTACCTGTTAGAATCCCATCGATAGATCAAATGGATCGGTTTGAAAATTATTCGTATTCGGTGGAACAGTGTGCATAAAAACAAAACAAAATGAACAAAAAGAAAAAAGCAAACATAAAAAAGAAGCAAAATGAAACGAAACCAAACCCCACAAAGAGCTCATAAGAAACAAATAGATAAAAATATAAAAAATGTAAATATGTAAATATGAACACGACTCCCTAGCATCAAAGCCCAAAATAACCCTTGACAGGTTGGTGTTCCATCAAAATCAATTATGTTCCTATCTATCTATCTATCTATCTATCTACTGACGATCCAAAAAATTTCCTAATTGACTGTTTATCCTCTATTTGCCTGCATAACAGCTTTAATCCGATCAAGCCTACTTTTTTTACTTCAGGACTTGTTTGGTTTGGTTTGGTTTCTTTGTTTAATGGCATATCAACCTTTGTAGGTTATTTAATGCCAATGCTATTCTCCTAGAAGAACAGTAGTGGTACAATTTAACCTATAGCTGGGAGGATAAGGGGGTTCATACCTTTCCCAAGGGTATTTGCCCGAAAGTGAACATAATAGCGCGACTGGAGTACGAATTCGCGTACTACGATTCCGCAGTCCATCGCTTTAACCATTACACCACGAGGACACCCCCTTCAGGACTTGTTATCTGGATGTTAACAGAATGTTTCATAACTGTAGCAAGTTCGGTGTTAGAGATTTTACACATCGAACCTTAAACACTCAATGAGATTGGAACGTAAACAGCATGATGACCCGGGCAACATAACGAAGTATTCATATTCTTGCATCAGGCTGTGGAGTCGAGTGCAATTTTCTTCATCACCGAAAACAACTGTCATGAAAACGTACACCCCGTCTTCAAAGATACCGTTATCTACTAAGCTTTATTTAGTCTGGCGTGCTGAACTTAGGTTGATTGCAGTACTTGCTGTTACTTAAGTACTGAGTAGGCTCATTACTGCTTAACTAAGGTGATCTGACAGGAACCAGTGTTTTAATCCTGCGTTGATTATTCGTCTGACCTTTAATGATACAGACGTAGGTAGTATACAACAAAGTATCTTCCGAATAAGTGACTGAATCCAATATTTATCCCCATGCTCCAATATGACACTGACCCAACTGGCTTGCTATTTTTCTACAATGCATCCTTGTGCCACCATTGTTTGCCCAGATTAACGACTCACATCTATTCAGCAGTCCACCTCCCATCTCTCAAATCATTCGAAAAAGGCGAGCAAGACATGCTGGGGAAGTAAAGACGAACTCATATGCGACGTTATTCAATAGACTCCTACAAATGAACACATCAGTGTTGGCCGACTAGCAAAAACTTACGTTCACTAGCTCTGTGCGAACACTGGGTGCCATCTTGAAGACTTACCAAATACGATGGTGGATAGGGACCTATCTGCTGTTCAAAAGAAGTCACCCATTTAATTACTGAACATGCTCATCGATGCTTGATTTCAGTGAATTGACGGAAACCGGTATTCTGAGAGTTCATCATCATCATCATGTCGTGCCGCCAGCACGGATATCCCTGACCATCTCTCGCCACTTCTCCCTATCATTCATCGCCTCCGGCAGGTCTTCAGGGTTACATCCTGTGTCTTCACATAGCTGCTGTATGTAGGTTCGGGCTGGTCGTCCTGCTTTTGATTGGCCATATGTGGGGGTCCATAGGAGTACATTACTTACGAGCTCGTCCTTGCTTCTCCAGCAGTGTCCTGGTTCGTCTAACTTGTATAGTTTTTGTGATGGGAGGCAAGTGGCTTTATAGTTGGTGTCTCGTGGGGTGTTGTCGCCAGGACTTGTTCAATATTGCTCTCAACATATTGCTACTTGACCGTAATTCATCACATCTAATAAGCTTGGATTAGTTTAGCCTAAAACCAGAAGTATGGACTTCCTCGTGAGAATTGGACTCACTAACAATGATTTTCCAGCCAAGCTCTCTAACTTCTACCGCAAGGTGCTCTATTTGGTTCGTACATGACGGGAAACCTCCGTTCACTTCTGCCATCAAAAAGACTTGGCCACTTAATACAGTGCGAAAATTCTACACTCTCATCCTGGACAGAAGTTCTGATACATATGTTAATAATCTATTTTTTTGCGGGGAATATGAACAGTTTATTATCAGTAAGTGCCCGTGGTGTAATGGTTATCGTCATAGGAAATGGACACGGCGACTCGAGTTCAAATCCTGGACGAGGCTGATTGCATTTCACATAGCACTAATACCCTTGGGAAAGGTATGAATCAAATTATTCTCCCTCCAGCTATGGGTAAATGGAAGAGCAGACTATGTTCTTCAGCCTTGGTCAGGCAACTAGCCTAGGAAAAGGAAAACTCTGAATTCAAACCTGTTAAACTCCGCTTAAAAATTGACCTTGTGTCATATCCTGTCCGAGCGGAGGGGTTGGTAAATATGGTTCATCATAAGTAAGTAAAGTTGGTGACCTTAATCGAGGGTGATCCGAAGGTTCCCTTTTCAATAGCTACTACACCGAGGTGTGGGGGAGGACGCTTCTCCATTCTCTGGATTGCTCCACTTTACCCTTGATCCTTACCTTATAATGCTGAGTTTTAAGCAAAGCAGCCTCAAGTACCATTTTTTGAGTCTTTGGTATGACTCGACCTGGGATTGAACCCCGTTCTCCCGGTTCATTTGCGTAGACTCTACTTATTATGCCAATGGTCAGTTTATTATAGATGAACATTATTTTTAATGAATTAAACTAATATTGAATTTGAGGCTGTAAGATAAACGAGATTCTCCTATAGACCTCTACACATGGACCCAGCAGTGCTGTCCGACCAGCAATGTACAGACATTAGATGCCATCTAGAAGGTTTACTAAATACAATTGTGGACAAAGACAAATGTCTGGAGATATTCAAAGGATGATGATCTTTTCTCTAATTTTTGTATTTGTATTTTATTTAGCTTTGCTTGGCTTAGCATTTTGTACTTGGCTGCTGTACATTTGGCTTGATTTCTTTGTTTGAAGGCATATCAACCTTTCCTGGTAATTCAAAACTAAATCCAGTTTTGTAGAAGGACAGTAGAAGTACTATTTAACCCATAGATGAAGTAATAGTGGGTCATACCATTCCCAAGGATATAAGTAAAAAAAAAAGAATGTAACGACTGGAGCTGTATTTTGGGACATTGTACGAATACTGAATGTATTTCTTCGTACTCTCGTAGCATAGGTAAAAGAAGATTAGTTTGTTTGTTGTTTTTTAATGGCATATTAGCCTTATTTAATGCCAAATTCATCCTTCTTGAAGGACAGTAGAAGTACTATTTAACCCATAGATAGGAAGAAAAGAGAGTTCATGCCTTTCCGAAGGGTATTTGTCCGAGCGTGAACGGAATATCGTGATAAGAATTCGAACTCACTTACTACAATTCCCCAGTCCCGTCCAGTCCTTTAACCATTACACCACGAGATCATCCCCAAGAGGTTTAGTATATAATCATAAATTATATTCAACAAAAAAGAGATTTTCCAAGCCTGTGCAACGATCAGAGGAAGCATTTGAACCGTAACACAACGTTCACCATCGATAATTTTGTAGGCGACCTTCCAACATAAATTTCAGCCTTGTTGTACTTAGTTAGACCCATTAATTATTCGTTGTGTCGAGGTGGTTAAGTAAACAAACCTTGTAGGTGCCACAGAATCTTGATCGGATTTTGGGAATGAAATCAATTTGTAGAATTTCCGGTCTTTTTGAAAGGAGTCAATATATTTCTTTGGCCATCCGGTTTGTTTTAGATTTCACATTTGATAGCGTCCGGCTTCCAAGCCAGGAATCAACAACGAGTAAAATGTATTTGGAACAAATTGAGAAGAAAAGGAACAAAAACTTTACTATTTTGGTTGGCATCAAATGTTAATAGAATCTTTAGTATTTTGCCTGCAGTATAGAAAGGGTGGGGATTCTGAGACGAACTTATTGACATTGCACACAAATGACTCGTGGATTTTGGAAGTGATGAGAAAGAGGGAGTTAATGCAGCTTTGATGAATAGAAAAATTTAGAAAATATATAAAATAAGATTAAAAAAAAAATAAGTGGAAAGAATAGAAAAATAAAAGGGAGAGAGGAGGATAGATGTTGAGAAATAAAGAAGCAATAAAGAGGAGAGAGAAAATAGAGCTTAAGAGAACAAGGAGACGAAAAAAAAAAAAAAAGAAAAAAAAAAGAAAAGAAAAGAAAACGGAAAAAGAAAGATAAAAGTAAAGGTTGGTCCAGGAAAAAGTTTAAAGAATATAGAAGAAACAAATTAGCCAACTGCCGTTAATGTACAAATCGTAACCCTCAAAAGAATGGAAGAAGATGAGAGAGAAAGAGAAAAGAAGTTGATAGGAAAAGAAGAAATGAAAGACAATTAAAAAGAACCGATTGAAATAGAAAAGTTTAGATAGGAAGAAGAAATAATATCAATGAAATATAGATAATCTATTTACCCTGACCCTCTGCCGAACAGAAGTGGAAGGAGACGGTAAGACTGTTGTAGTAAATGTAATCTTCATCCGAAGATCAAACAGTATTATTCGTAGATAACTTAATATAGAACAAACGAATTCCAAATTTATTAAGTATTTCATAATCGTTATTTATGATCAGGTCATGCTTAAAGCACCGAATCACCAGATCAACGAAGTTAAGCATCCATGAACCTGTTCAGTCCTTAGATGGGTGACCACTTACAAATAGCAAGCACTATGACCAATCTGAGACTTGTGTGCGAGACTAATTAAATGACTGGAAAAAGAAAGGAAGTTAAGAATCAATGAGTCTGTTCAGTACTTAGATGGGTGACCACTTAGAAACAGCGGGTACTATAAGCAACCTGAAATCAACGTGCTTAGCTAAGCAAACCTTGGTAAATAAAAATAAAGAAAGAAGTTAAGCACCAATAAGACTGTTCATGATTTAGATGGGTGAGCATTCAGTAAGAGCTGGAAATGTGAACAACATTAGATCTGTCCTAGACAAAATCAAGCTTAGTAAATAACAAGAAAGGGAGAAGTTATACAATGTCATTTTTATGCGTGATTAACGTTTGATTTGGTTTGGTTTAATGGCATGTCAAACTTCTTGAGTTATTTAACGCAAAATACATTCTAGCGAAAGAAACAGTAGTGTTGAACTAAATACAAAGCTGGGTTGGATAAGGGGGTGCTCATCGTTTCTTAGCCTGAAAGTGAACGTAATAGCGCTATTGGGGTTATCACCAAGTTGCCGTCCAGCACTTTTGACACGACGTCATAGGGAGTCCTCATTGTGTTAAAGAAACAATCGTTAGATGGAAATAAATTTTAAGTCACGGACTTAAAAGATCTAAAGAATGTACACTAAGAGTACATTCTTTAGGTGTTTTAAATTTTAGACCTGCTCTTAATATCGATAACTTTTTATGCGCTTTACTTATTTACATTTGATCTTTTATTATATATATATATATATATATATATATATATATATATATATATATATATATTCGTACATGACAGTCGTTCAGAAAACACTTCTGTACATTTTGGTTGTGATAACATACAACACTTCTTATAAAACTAGAAAAAGTAATTGAATTTCTGTGCAGGTGAGGCCCATGCAAAAGGTGGGAGATGCGCGACAAATCTAAAACCTACGTGAGGTTTAAAACTTTGTGAACCCCCTAGTGTATATATATATATATATATATATATATATATATATATATATATATATATATATATACAGAGAGATAGATATATAGATATAGCCCAGTCGGCTGGGGCTGTAGAATACGCCGACTGCATCTCTACAGAGAGGTAACCCCCCCCCCGCCAACGAGTGTCCTAGATATGATACTAAACTGCATTAAATGGAGAGGCTCCAGTCCTAGAGCTTTGGGTAATGTGGAATACCTATTCATCGGCATTAATCCCTGGTCTTCCTTGACTCAGTGTGATTAGGATCCCATTTATAGGTCAGATAGAACTATTTAAACATTTACTACACTTGAAACTATTTAACTGTGTGCAAGCAGTTAATAGCAATACTTGGAACAATTTAACTGTGTGCAAACAAGTGAACTTTGACTCGTTTAGAATGTTATCTACAAATTATTCGTTTACAGATCATATATATGATAAGTATGTATGAAGAAGATTTTGCATTAATTAACCCACAAGGGCTGATATGTCATAACACACAACCAAACCAAGAATTTGTTATATTTGTTTGTTATTTTAATGACACATTCTTGGGTTATCTAATACCAAATCCCTCCTCTTAGATGGACTGTAGTGATACTGTTTAACCCATCGATAGGCGGATAATGGGGTTCATACCTCCCCAAGGGTATCTGTGCGAAAGTGAACGTAATAGTGCGACTGGTGATCGAACTTGCGTATTACGATTCCGCAGTCCAGCACCTTAACCATTACACCACGGGGACACCCCTCAAACCAAAGAGAGAGAGAGAGAGAGAGAGAGAGAGAGAGAGAGAGAGAGAGAGAGAGAGAGTATTGTGCAATAGAAAAAAATAAGAAACGAAAAAAAAACCCCAAAAAAAACCCCGAAAATCTCCCCCACAAAAAAAAAAGAAAAGAAAAAGAAGCTTCCGCACTATGAAAAATCTCACTATTTAATTCCATCATCAATTATTATTCTTTTATTTTATTTCTAATGTGAACTACAATATAGAATATTAAAATATAAAAAAGTTCCCCGAAAATCTAGGGAGATAAGACAGAATGTTTAATATGAAGTAACGGAAGAAGACAACTAGATGGAATTGGAACAAACATGGCTGCTATCGTTGCGAGCAGCAGCAGGAGCAGCTATAAAAACCAGAGAAAGAACGACAGAAAACGAAAATAAAACAAAAATTAAACAAAAAAAAAAAGTAGTCCAAAACTTTCGTACGTAGAACTGAAAGAACTATATTCAAAAAGTACATTTCTAAAAGGAAATTAAAATTATTGGAAATTATCAGGATAAAAATGTTTATCATTTGATTATTTTGGCGTTATACCTATGCAAACATTTGCCCTAAATTCGGTGGTATATAGAATAACTGTCAAACGATGAGTTGTCAGATTGTGGTTAGCAATCTAGTCTTGCAGATAATCATAAGCGGGTTCGATCCTCATTGGACAGTCCATCGTTTTGGTTTGATGAATAACTTTATAACAACCACTTTATATCGATAGAGGTCATTTTCTTTTTTGAACATCCACTCTATCTATCTATCTATCTATCTATCTATCTATCTATATCGTGTACATCTTGGATTTAATAATAACAAATTCTCACTAAAACTTAAATTGTTTAATGGATATTTTTGTAAAAAATTAAACCATCTGTTTCATATGTATCTACTATACTTTACATGGCTTGGCACATTGCCAAATCATTCAATAAAATCGAACTTATTGCATCAGTCTCAGAATAGGGCCTTCGTATCAATACTTTGTAAACGGAGTTTTAAGTGACATGAGGTCCTTTGAGTAAAGCACTTAGTGAGAGACAAATTCACTATTTTAACAGTAACATAAGGCGATGGTGATACCATTTGTAGTTGGTGTCTTTGTAATGGTTTCCAAATGCCTGGAAAAGAGACTTTGGGGAACTGACGATGAGTGGAAAAATCGAGATCATCCTAACCACAGCGTTATGAAGATCAACTAGAATACTTTAAAAAGAATCCCGAAGGCCTGAAAAGATCTGTCGTTATTTAAACTTCAGTGAAAAAGCGTTATTAGGAGCTGGTGTGAAATACTCGTAAGGAGTAAAATGATGATTATGATAATAATAATAATACGACCAGACCTAGTTATAGTAAAAAGAAAGCAAAGAAAAGAGAACCTGCTGAAGTGTGGACTTTGCCATTCCGGCTGATCATAGGGTAAAATGGAAAGAAAAGCGAGAAGAGTGAAAAGTATCTAGACCTTACTCGAGAACTGAAAAAAAAAAAAAACCCAAGGAACATGAAAGTGATGGTGATACCAATTGTAAATGGTGCACTCGTTACAGTCACCAAATGTTTGGTACAAGGACTGGAAGATTTGGAACGACGAGGGAGATCATCTAAACTACAGCATTGCTGAGATCGGCCAGAATACTGAGAAGAATCCTGGAGACTTAAGGAACTTACTATCACTCAAACTCCAGTGGGAAACCATCTTTCAAAAGAGTAAAATAAAAATAAAAAATCGGATCATCAAATCCCAGCCAGAAGGCCAGACCTAGTGTTAATTAATAATCAAAAAGAACTTGTCTCCTAATATATTTTGCTGTTCCAATGGATCAAAGAATAAAAAAGAAAGCAAGCAAAAAAAAAAAAAAAAAAAAAAGAAAAAGAAAAAAATAGACATGTTTGGATCTTGTCAGAGAATTGAAAAGGTTGTGGAACATGAAGGCGACGGTGATACCGATTGTAATTAGTGCACTTGGAACTGTCCCAAAAGTCTTTGAAAAGATACTAAATGAATTGGAAGTAATGAGACCATACAGACCACAGCATTGCTAGAATACTCAGAAGAGTCCTGGAGACCTGAGAAAACTTGCCATCACTCAGATTTCACTGAAAGACCACTAGTTAAAACGTTTGTAAAAGACTTGCAAGAAGTGAAATAATAATAATGATGATAATATTAGGGCACCATCAAACAGGCGGAGATGAAAGAAAAATTAAAAAAAAGAGAATCTCATAAGAACGAGAAAATTACTAGAAATTTAACTATATAGCATAAAAATCATCAAAGGGATAAACATCTGGGCTGTCTCCCTTGTAAGATATGCGCGACCATTCTTGAATCAGACAAGGGAAGAACAAATGGACTTGAGAACAAGAAAACTAATGACAATGCATAAGGCCTTACACTTCAGAGATGACACAGAGAGACTATATGTGTCAAGAAGATTTGACTATAGGGAGAAGTGGTATATGCAGCACCCGGAATCTGTCCTGGAGAATGAGACACACAAGGTTCACTGGGATTTTGAGATACAAACAGATTACCCAATTTCGGCCAGACGACCAGACCTAGTGAGAGTAAAAAAAAAAAAAAAATAAATAAATAAATAAAAAAGAAAGAAAGAAAGAAAAGAAAAAAAAGAGAACCTGCCGAATAGTCGACTTTGCCGTCCCGGCAAACCACAGAGAAAAATTAAAAGAAAGGGAAAAGAGAGATAATTATCCGGACCTTGCTAGAGAACTAAAAAACTATAGAACATGAAGGTGATATTGGTATCAATTGTAATTGGTGCACTCAGAATAATCTCCAAAGGATTGGTAAAGAGACTGGAAGACGTGGAAATAAGAGAACAAGTGGAGATTATTCAGACTACAGCATTATTAAGATCGGTCAGAATACTGAGAAGAGTCCCGGAGACTTGCTGTCTCTCAAACTCCTATAAAAACACATCAGCTAATGTTGGTATGAAAAACTCTTAAAGGAGCAAAATGATATAAAGACGTGATTTTTAAACAGAAAATCAAACTTATTCAGTTGAAAGTTAATTATGAGCCCTTGGTTTAAGAAAACCAGTTTTTATCTTCATTAATTATAGATTAGGATCCCTCAAAATGAATTAACTTTTTTAAGGAATTTTTTGTATAGAAAAGGATTTTTTCAAAAGATTTACTTTATATGAAGAACTTTTTCAGTTTTAATTAGTTCACTCCATCTAATCGTTGCTTATTTTTTTTTATATGCAATAAAATAAAAATGGCATCGAGAACTGGATAAAAGTCGATAAATAAACGCCGAACGGTGTTTTGCTTCTGCAGTTGAAGGGGTACGGGAACGTTTATAAAAGATGAGTTCCAGAGTTCAAGTCTCGTTAGAAGTTATTTTTTTAAAATCCAATTTTGTATTGTTTGTTTTTGTCTTGCATTTTTCTAGTTATAAAATAAAATGAAATAAAACAAGAAAAACTATGAAAATGCTTAATCAAAAAAGCAACTCGTAATAAATGAAAAACGGCAAAAGCAGATTTAGTCCAAATTTATGATGAAGCACTTGGTGAAGATGAAGTGTTTTATTTTCAAGATTGACTGATCCAAATGAAGCGAATTTTTAATTGGAATTTTCGAAAAAAGATTGATAAAGTTTAGAAAAATCGGTTGGGTTCTATTACACTTTTAAGTCAAATTTCGCAAGGATTCATAAACTCAAATACTAGAACCATCTGTTGGCCGTTTGAAGTCATTGTATAATTAGTGGGCGTAACGGCGAGCAATCACGTGACCAGAAAATTATCCCTTTTTGGCCAATCGAACGGCACTGCTGACTGAAGATGTGGAAGCTTTCTCGATTCCTTCAAAAACATATAAATAACACCTTGTATTCCATAATGTACAGTTCTCATTCACGCAGCACCCCGCACGTCTTTGACAGGCAATAGTCTCCTTGTTCGCTTCAGTGGTCAGGCATGGATAATACTCAGAACATATTTTTTGGGGAAAAAGCCGCATTACCTCACGTACACACGTAGGAAAGCTCACCAAAAGTTATCTATGAACACTTACCGAGAACTTAACTATCGTAGAACAGACATTCAACAACTTAGCGTCTTCAAAAGCCCTCTAAACTAACATAAAGAAAGGAACCATTTTTTACATTTCTGTAGATAAATAACACCCCATTTGTTAATTTTATTGTTGTCTTTTACCAATTTTTCCTCCCGCTATACTTCAGTTAGTATAACACTCCTGGTCAGGTCAGTTGACCCTCTTTTATTTTGTCTTCCTCTTCCACCCTGCATTATCATACACGAATATAATAAATCTAACACTGGTGGAAGGTGTAGTAGGTAAACACGTAGCATTCCACAAAGGGGTCGACATAATATTGGGGTTTATTGTTGATAATTTGCTAGTAGGTCTAAATGACTCATAGGTTTGAATGATTTTAAGTATTTGAATAAGTGAAAGTTTTTCTTTGTAAATTTAGTTGCTTGTTCAAAAATAGAGAATAAAATTGAGATACTCGTAGGTAGCATTCGATTTTAGGAAGCTTACAAAAGTTTTTAATTAGGTAGAAATCGAATATTATTCAATTTAGTCCTGAAGTGGGTTCATCGAAGGCTCTTAAACCAGAGAACGAAATGTTATGGTGAAAAAAGTCAAGGCTTCTGCCTGTCAGGTGTGAGAGAAGATATTAGAGGGAGAGAGAGAGAGAGAGAGAGAGAGAGAGAGAGAGAGAGAGAGAGAGGGGAGAGAGGGGGAGGAGATAAGAAAATAACAGAGAAAAGAAGAGGAGAGACAGAAAGATAGAAAGAAAGAGAAAAGACAGCAAAAATGATAATAAGAGAGTGAGACAGAGTAGAGAAAATGAGAGAAGAGAGAAAAGAAGAGAAGAGAAAGAAGAGAAAGATATAAAGAGTAGATAGAGATGAAAAAATGAGAGAGAGAGAGAGAGAGAGAGAGAGGGGGAGAGAGAGGGGGAGGAGATAAGAAAATAACAGAGAAAAGAAGAGGAGAGACAGAAAGAAAGAAAGAGAAAAGACAGCAAAAATGATAATAAGAGAGTGAGACAGAGTAGAGAAAATGAGAGAAGAGAGAAAAGAAGAGAAGAGAAAGAAGAGAAAGATATAAAGAGTAGATAGAGATGAAAAAATGAGAGAGAGAGAGAGAGAGAGAGAGAGGGAGAGAGGTGGGGAGAGGGGAAAAGACAAAGAGAGAAAGATGGTTTGGTTTGGTTGGTTTGGGTTTTATCAACCATTGTAGGTAATTTAATGCCGAATCTTTATACATATATTGAATATATATAATTTGGAATCACATTTTCTTGATAACATTTTTAAATAAGCCTGTACTTTTTTTGCACACAGTTATTGGTTTCAAGTATTGCTATAAAAATCACAATTTAATTACAGTCATTTGTTTGCACACATAGTTTGTAAGTAATTTCATTTTTAAATAAGTTCTAACTAATTTGTTTGCGCACAAATATTGCTATTGTTTATATACAGTTAAATGATTTAAATTATTGGTATCTAGTACTTATAATTCTATTCAATATTGATTATTTGTTTGTACTCAGTGAAGTGGTTACAAGTATTGCTATTGAACACTAATTATTCTATTGAATACTATTCATTAATTTGCACACAGTTAAAGAGTTTCAAGTATTGCTATGTAATACCAATAATTCAATTTAGGTATATAGTTAAAGAGTTTCAAGTATTGCTATTTAAAACTAATAATTTTATTCAACGTTACTGATTCGTTTTGCATACAGTGATACATAGCAATACTTGGAACCCCCTAACTATTCAATTAAACATCAGTCATTTGTGTTCAAACAGTATTTAACAATTTTAAACAATTCAGTTTAACATAAGTCAACAAAAGTAAACGATTCCAAGTATTGCTATGTATCACTGACAATTTAATTAAACATCAGTCATTTGCTTACGCTCTGTTAAATGATCAAACAGTTCTATTTCTAACAATTCAGGTTAGCATAAGTCATTTCTTTGCTCTCAGTTTAAATATCAAACAGTTCTATTTGTTCCGTAGATAGGACCCAACCAACTGGTACCTCTCCGGGTCAGAGTAGACCTGTGAGCAATGGCAATGAATAGTTACTCCACATTCCCCAAAGCTCCAAGACTGGAGCTTTCAGATGGATTTGCGTCATATTTAGGATACTATTTAGGTGGGGTAGGGAGTCTTACCCCTGTGCAGAGATGCAATCGGTTTATACTACAGCCCCAGTTGACTGGGCTGAGGAGAGAGAGAAAGAAGAGAAAGAAAAAAAGAAGAGAGAGAGAGAGAGAGAGAGAGAGAGAGAGGGAGAGAGAAGAAAAGAATAAAAAGATAAAAAAAGAGAATTAAAATAGAATCTTTATTTGTCACTACTAATAGTATCTGTCAACACGTTTTTTATCCCCTGTTTATTGGTTTGATTTGTTCATTTTGTGGAATATCTGTTTATTTAGCATCTCTCTTGTCGATGTTGATGCAAATTACAAAAGAATAATGGTTACTACCAAAAAGTTTTAACCAATACACGTGTAAATTTCTACAGTCTAAAACATGGACTGATATTAACAGGTTAACGACCATATGAAAATCTTTGTTTTTCTTTTTGTTTTGGTGTTTAATGGCATATCAACCTTCTTAGGTTATTTAATGCCAGAAGAACAGAGGTAGTATTATTTAACCCATAGCCGGAAGGATAAGGCGGTTTTTGTACGGAAGTGAACGTTATGAAAATCTGACATCCTTGATAAAATGAAATGGAAATTCTTTCCAGCTGTTAGCTGTGTCATTACTAATGTATGGCTGCACCTCTTGGAATAACGATACTCTTGGATATAAAGCTTGATGAAAACTACAACAGGATGCTGCGTTATGTTTTAAACAAATCTTGGAAGCAGCTCTACAGAAAACAGTTGTTGTACGGTCACTTACCTCCCATCATACAAACCATTCAAATAAGACATACAGGTCACAGCGGGAGAAGTAATGATAAATTCTTAAGCGACGTTGTTTTGCGTTCTCCAACGCATACAGACACACCAGTTTGAGCCGACCAGCAAAAACTTGCATTCATCATCTCTGTGCAGACACTTGGTGCCGTCCAGAGAACTTACCAAGTGTGATGACCAATAGGGGGTGAATTGAGAGATAAATAGATAGATAGAGAGAGAGGGGGGGAATATCGTGCTGCTGGCAGACCTTGATGATGATGATGATGATGAATTTATACACCACGGATCATAATTTCCATTTATTTCAAAATACTTGAGAATTGTGACTTTTTTGTGGCTTCCCTGTATCTCATGAAATCTTCTAGAAATGTGACCTTTGCTCGATGGTCACATAACTCTCGGTTATTTTTCTGTTTTAATAGTTACTGTGGGGTTTTTGCAGGTACAGATACTACACTCTGATCCTAGGCAGAAGTGTTGGGGATACTACTGAGTTTACGAACTCCAACTGTAAATATATGCAAACTAATTTCTTTTCGACCCAACCCCTAGAATTAAAATGCATTATCGCCAAGAACATTGTATTTAACAAAGAATTAATTTTCTTCAAACATCATGATACTAAAATTTTTTTGTTTATCATTTCTTGTGGAACATCATGCAATCACAACGGATATTATTAGGTATTATTTATAACCAAACTGTATAGTACTTAAACTCTGTAATAAAGAAAATATGACTATGTTGTAGCCCCCAAATAAGTATGCTTCATATACAGGGGGTCTCAAAATAGATGCAACCCATAAATATGATTATGGTTTATTACTGAAACATGCACAATGATGGTCATTTGGAACACGTCCTGTAAAAATGCAAAGCTGGAGACATCAAAGCAATATTTTTTAATTGTTATCCTGTCAGCTTCCAGGACATACAATCTTTTTTTAAGTTTCTTGTCTCAGTAATAAACAATTATTATATTAATGGGTTGTATCTGTTTTGAGACAGTTTTGAATGATTTTTATCTCCAAATAATAGGTGATGCAAAATATTTTTCCTCTCTTGTACAAAGCATTGCGATCAAGGATTAATAGTTGTTATCGTATACTACTTTCAAATCTGAAACAAAAAAGAACATAACATTATTATTAGTAGAGTTATTAGCAGTCATACGGGTCCCCTATATATTGAGACACCTTATATTAGCAGTCACATGGATCCCATGTATATTGAGACACCTTATATTAGCAGTCACATGGATCCCATGTATATTGAGACACCTTATATTAGCAGTCACATGGATCCCATGTATATTGAGACACCTTATATTAACAGTCACATGGATCCCATGTATATTGAGACACCTTAGATTAACAGTCACATGGATCCCATGTATATTGAGACACCTTATATTAGCAGTCACATGGATCCCATGTATATTGAGACACCTTATATTAGCAGTCACATGGATCCCATGTATATTGAGACACCTTAGATTAACAGTCACATGGATCCCATGTATATTGAGACACCTTAGATTAGCAGCCACATGGATCCCATGTATATTGAGACACCTTAGATTAACAGTCACATGGATCCCATGTATATTGAGACACCTTATATTAGCAGTCACATGGATCCCATGTATATTGAGACACCTGAGATTAACAGTCACATGGATCCCATGTATATTGAGACACCCTATATTAGCAGCCACATGGATCCCATGACAGGGTGAGCTTCCTGCTTGGGTGGGGAAAGTTGTTACTGTACAATTAGGTTTGTATTTGGGGTTTAGAAACGGTAGAAAAGTGACGTTCTTTTAATGATTTTTAATATAAAATTCGTCTATATTTACGCACGGCACCGTACTAGAAATACGACTAGTGACACATACTACAATGCTTAGAAGTCAACTATGGTTGCACATGACAGTAAGAGGTTGCAAAAAACTGTAAACTGCAGCGTACAAGTCGACCTGGCAAAAAAGTCGATCTCAAGGTCGTTCGCTCAAAATTCTGGGTCAGGCCTATATCTTCTAAATTGGTCGGCACCCAAACATACAGTAGGTTCCTATGATGTTCTGCTTAATATTTACAGTAAGTGCACCATTTGTTGGAAACAGTATGCAAAGTAAAGTTGGCGACCTTAGTCGAGAGCGACCCAAAGGCTTCCTTTTCAATAGCTACTACACCGAGGTGTAGGGGCGGGGGCTACTCCTTCCCCCGGATTTCTCCACTTTACCCTTGATACGTACGTTATAATGCTGTGTTAAACAAGGAAGTATCAAGTATCATTTTTTAAGTCTTTGGTATGATTCACCCGGGATTGAATCCTGGTCTCCCGGGCCATTGGCGAACACTCTACCCATTAGGCCAATGAGCTACAGCATGTAATGTTGCGTTAATATTCTTGATTTATATTTAAGTTTAATTATTTTGTATTAACTTCTTTTCAAATATATTTATGAAACACGAGTTTAAGTTAGAAATCAATAGGCTATCGATTATATGGAAATCAGACCTAACCGATAAAATGAAACGCAGCTTCTTCCAGGCAGCGGTTGGATTGATACTGCTATATGGATGCACTACATGGACTCTAACAAAACGGCTGGAGAAGAAGCTAGACGGCAATTACACAAGAATGCCGCGAGCAATCTTGAACAGGTCCTGGCGGCAGCACCCAACAAGACGCCAATTGTACGGCCACCTGCCTCCTATCACGAAAACTATTCAAGTTAGACGAACCAGACATGCGGGACACTGCTGGAGAAACAGGGACGAACTCATAAGTGATGTACTCTTATGGACCCCCACACATGGCCGTGCAAAAGCAGGACGACCAGCACGAACATACATTCAGCAACTATGTGAGGATACGGGATGCTGTCCGGAAGACCTGCCTGAGGCGATGAACGATAGGGAAAAGTGGCGAGAGAGAGGGTCAGGGATATCCGTGCTACCAGCACGACATGATGATGATGATGATGTTAGAAATATTTTTGAAAACCTGCTGGAGTTACGGTAAGTGGTGTATATCGATTGTTAGGAGTATTGCTCCACTGGCTGAGTACTCGGAGGTGAAGATTTGGATTTTAGCCCTTTTGTATGAGTTATTTCCCAGTTCAGTAGAGATTATTTCCAGGTTTAAAAGGTGGACTTGTTCGCTGTTATTTTGATATCTTTATGGCCAAACAATGTTCAACTCACTGCTTGTGCTGGAGTGTGTATAAACGAGAAAGGAAGAGGAAGCTAAGTTAGATGTAAAGTGGGGAAGAGAAGAAGTAAGGAAGGAAATGGTTTCTTTGTTTCATGGCATATCAAACTTCGCAGTTTATTTAATACCTTAGCCATCCTTGAAGAAGAACAGAAGTGATATTAATCAACCCACAGGTGAAGGGATAAGGAGGTTTATAACTTTCCAAAGTGAACGAAATATCGCGACTGGAGCTCGAAATTGCTTACTATGTGACTGCAGTCCAGTAAGTTAGCCAGTACGCTACAGAGACTTCTCCTTACGTGGTGAAAGAAGAAGACAATTATTTTTTTTCTTAATATATCTCGATTTAAAAAAAATTTCTTCTCGTTTTTTTTTTAAATTCTTTAATGGTAACGAGACATGTGGTTTATGTTGCTGAAGTCACCCAAACATAAAAAACAGACATAAATAGACAATTTTTACAAAAATGACATTAGAAAAAATGAAGAAGATGAAATGTAATGTTACGAGGTTAATAAATCTGTAATTACCATTAGCGTCCTCTTTCGGCGTAACCCTGAAAACGAGAAAAGAAAAAATGTTACAATTGAATAAATGTTGTAAGAAAAAGTCGATTACAATCAATCTGAGTCTGTTTATATCGATTTGTGCATCAAACTTGCCTCTCAGTGGGTCAGTACAACTCCTTACCTCTGTTCACTCTGAGAAACTATCAGCATGCTTTGGCTTTGCTATTTATCGTGGTGTAATGGTTATCATCGTAGGAAATGGACACGGCGACTCGAGTTCAAATCCTGTACTAGACTGATTACTTTTTACATAGCACTAATACCCTTGGGAAAGGTATGAATCCAATTATTCTCGCTCCAGCTATGGGAAAATAGTAGGGCAGACTAGGTTCTTTAGCCTTGGTGAGGCAACTAGTCTAGGAGAAGGAAACTCTGAATTTCAAACCTGTTAAACTCCGCTTAAAAATTGACCCTGTGTCATATCCTGCCCGAGAGTAGGAGTTGGTAAATATGTATCTTTCGATCTATCTAGGTTTATATACATATATATATATACTCGACTCATCAGTACGAGCAGGATACGACACAAGTAGAGTTTTTAAGCAGAGTTTTACAGGTTTGAATTCAGAGTTTTCCTTCTCCAATATTAATTGCCATACCAAGGTTAAAGTGCCTAGTCTGTCCTACTATTTACCCATAGTTGGAGAGAGAATAGCTGGATTCCTACCTATCACGGATGTATTAGCGCTATGGGAAATGCAAACAGCTTCGTCCAGAATTTGAACTTGGGTTGCTGGACTCATTTCCTACGACAATAACCATTACACCAGGGTGTGTATAACATTATTACTGGACCAATCACTGTTCAGTATCTTACATAATCTGGTCTGATCAATAAACAATTTGGTACAAAGTCACAGCTCACATCTCTGGAAAATATGTTACATAATCACAGGTCACATCACTGATCAGTCTGTTACATAAACACCAGTCATATCACAGGTCAGTCTGTTACATAAACACCAGTCATATCACAGGTCAGTCTGTTACATAAACACCAATCATATCACAGGTCAGTCTGTTACATAAACCCCAGTCATATCACAGGTCAGTCTGTTACATAAACACCAGTCATATCACAGGTCAGTCTATCATGTAATCAAGAATATTGGTTTCCTGTATTTTGATGCTTTTTAGTGGCGATGTCGAGAGGAACCTTCATATTCAATTATATTGGATTATTCATGTTAAAAAAAAAAAAGTGGCTCAATCTTGTTCCTTTGATAAAATTACGTTTTACGAATGGGATAATGGCGAAGATAATTGTGCGTGATTGTGACGTCGTCCATTTTATCTTTAGTCATTAGTTGAATTGAATGAAATATTTTTTTCGTTGTGCATTATGTTTTAATAGACTTTTGGATTGAAGAAAAGGAAGAAAAGTTGATAGTTTAATCACTAAATCACTTAATTCAAACCATAAAGTATCAAATAAGAAGAAAAATAAAAAAAGACAAAAGCCTCTCCTATTTGCAGTCGGCAGATCATTTGTTGCAGAATTGTTTTAGCTTTTAAGATTCGAGAAAATGAAAGTTAAAGATAGAAAAAGGGATAAAGTTGTCAGAGAAGAAGAGAAAGAATAGATGAATGAAGAAAAGAGGAGAAAAGCAAATGAAATAGAAAAAGGAAAGTAAAGAAAAAGTAAGAGAGAATGAAAGATATAAGTAAGAAAAATTAAGAAAAAGAAGAGAGAGAGAGAGAGAGAGAGAGAGAGAGAGAGAGAGAGAGAGAGAAGGAAGAAAGAAAAAAGAAAGCGAAAAACGAGAGAAGGAAAGAGTTGAAAAGAAAGACATATAAACAAAGGCTGGATAGAAAGAAAGAAAGAAAGAGAGAGAGGGGGGATGGAGGATGAGAGAGAGAGAAAGAGAGGAGAGAGAGAGAGTGAGTGAGAGAGAGAAGGAAGAAAGAAAGGAACAAAAAAGAAAGCGGAAGACGGGAGAAGGAAAGAGTAGAAAAGAAGGACATAAGCAAAAGCTGGAGAGAGAGAGAGAGAGAGAGAGAGGATTAAATAAAGTGAAAGTTGTAAAAAAGAAAGAAGAAACGAACATTAAAAACAAAAGTGGGAAAAAGAGAGGAAGAAAAAAAGGAAATAATTTGAAAAGCGGGAGAAATTTGGTTGCATAAAAAAATGGCGGATTTGAAAGTTGCGAAATTACAAAACAGGAGAAAAGGAAAAAGGAAAGAAAATCAGTCGTGAAACACGAAAAATGATGAAGAAAATAATTCAAGATATGTAGTAACGGAACTTAGAAAAGCATTTTGCCAGATATACAGTGCCGCCTCATTGGGGATAAAACTCATTTCAATTTTAAAGATCTAAGAGGCTAGTATTACAAATTTCTTAAGATTAACGGTAATCTAGATAGAAAGGTTTGCTTTTCAAAAGAATATTTAAATTCCTAATGAAAACTTTTTGAAAAATGAAGAAATGAAAGGTGAAGAATCATAGAAAATAACTTGGAAGAACTGAAAAGTTTGCTCTAAGATTAAAAAATATGCAAGATGGTGACAAAGAAGAAAGATGTAAAATTTGGAAAAACTGAATAAAAAAAGAAAAGACAGGCTCAAGAAGACGAGGAAACAAAGAATGAAGCAAACAAACAATAAAAACAAAAAAAAGCAATTTGTTAAAGAATAAGAGAATGTTTTTCCAGATTGAAGAAGAAGAAGAAGAAGAAGAAGAAGAAGAAGAAGAAGAAGAAGAAGAAGAAGAAGAAGAAGAAGTGAAACATGGGAAAAAATAAAGTTTAAAAACAATAAAAGCACATGTGTCAGTAATTAACCGTATTTCATTGCATACAAAGGTGGGCTGAAAAGATCACTGGCTGAAAAGTTCATATGATGACGATATATTAGCTGTAGATGACTTTTTTTGATCAATAGGATCTAAGCACTGCAATACCGTTGGAATAGGTGTATGGGCCGCCAGGAAGATTATGTTGAAAAATAAACCCTATTTGGTCCCATTCCATGAGAGTATCTAGGTCAGCAAATGAACCTTTTCAACCGACTTTTTAAAAGACCCGCCTTTCTTCTCAATGATAAAAGAATTGTATTCTAGGTTTGAGATGAGATGCCTAGCAATAGGTTAAATAGTACAACTACTGTTTTACAAGGATAGCTTTGGTATTAAAACCCACGAAGGTTTTGCAATAAAACAAAGAACCCAAACCTTATATGATAAGTTACGCTATATATTAAGCAAATGTTTATCCAAAGGTCATAGGTTTTCATTACTTATACTCTAATCCTAACATTGACTTACTCAGTAAAAGATTTATCTGTTACTTGGTTCGGTCGAGGGTCGCTATTCATGAAGAGTGTCTATAGGCAAGAATAGCCTGGCAGAACCCATTGCTTTTCAATCAGCCCAATCGGCTGAGGCTGTAAAATTTACCGACTGCATCTCTGCAGATGGGTAAAACCCACTACCAACGAGTATCCTGGATACTATATTAAACAAATGACTGAAGTTAAATTGTGACTGTTATATAACAATACTTGAAACGATTTAACTGTGTGTAAAAAAGAGCTCAGGATCGTTTAAGAATGTTATCAACAATATATGTAAACAAATAATATATAAATTTGATATATGTATGATTTAGGAGGTGCCCGTAGTGTAATGGTTATCGTCGTAGGAAATGGACACGACGACACGAGTTCAAATCCTGGACGAGACTGATTGCATTTCACATAGTACTAATACCATTGGGAAACGTATGAATCCAATTATTCTCCCTCCAGTTATGGGTAAATAGTAGGGCAGACTGTGTTCTTCAGCTTTGGTGAGGCAACTAGTCTAGGAGAAGGAAAACTCTGAATTCAAACCTGTTAAACTCCGCTTAAAAATTGACCCTGTGTCATATTCTTCCCGAGCGGAGGGGTTGGTAAATATATATGTATAAAGAGGATTTGGCATTAAATAACCTACAGCAGTTGATATGCCATAAAACCCAAACCAACCAAACCAAACCAAACATAACCAAACCTAACCAAAGCAAAATTTACAGGTTTACCACTTGTTTGAATTAATGTTCCTTTTGCAAGACCGGTTGCCAAGGTTAAAGAATCCAGTCTGCCCCACTATTTAAACATAGCCGGAGGGAGAATAGTTGCTTTCACACATTTCCCAAAGGTATTAGTACTATGTTAAATGCTAATAGTCAGAGAGCTGATTCCATTTCCCGCAACAATAACCATTTCGCAAAGAGGGCCTCCACTCCACAATATTGTAATATCAAATATGAATGCTATCAAATTTATTTGTCACACAAAGTATTACTAGTAAGTTCAAGTTACATGTCTGCATGTTGGGCAGACTGTGTTATTGAGCCTTGGTAAGGGAAACCAGTCTAAGAGATGGAAAATTTTGAATCCAAACCAGCTGTACCGCGTTTAGAAATTGAAATTGTGTCGCATCTTGCTTGTGTCAGAGGAGTTAAGTAAATGCATACTTGTCCTTATGCCAGACACGTGAAAAATACTGGGTAAATGTCAATCTTGGGATTATGAATCATCAATAGAAACAAGCGATAAACAAATTATTTTCTAAAATCCTTAATCATTCAGTTCACTTGGAAATTTCATGTTTCTTAGGTCAGGATTGCTGGTGACAAATGACCTGGATAATTTGCATTATTTGGCATCGGTTGTTTTAGCACCATATGTTTACATCTTTTTGTAGTAGTTGTTGCTGTTGTTGTTGTTAGAGTTACCTGTTGTCAGCTAGGATTAAGGAGATTAATTCGGCCTTAGGGATTAGCTTGAGGCTAAGCTGAGTGAAAGATTGGATTTATCGCCAGGGGCAAAAAAAAAAAAAAAAAAAAAAAAAAACTAAATAAATAAATAAATAAAATAAAGATAAATAAATAAAATAAGGGAAAAAGAAAAAAGAAAAGATACAGGTAAGAAAACAAACAGAATTGACGAATGAATAGACAAATAGATGAAAACAAAAGTAAATCATTAACGAAACTTAAGATTTAGGGGTCAAGATTGATTGATAATAAATCAGAAAGAGAAATTCTCTCCCTTTCTAAATATATATATATATATATATATATATATATATATATATATCAAATCCTGGACGAGACTGATTGCATTTCACATAGCACTAATACCCTTGGGAAAGGTATGAATCCAAATATTCTCCCTCCAGCTATGGGTAAATAGTAGGGCAGACTAGGTTCTTCAGCCTTGGTGAGGCAACTAGTCTAGGAGAAGGAAAACTCTGAATTCAAACCTGTTAAACTCCGCTTAAAAAAAAATTGACCTTGTGTCATATCCTGCCCGAGCAGAGGGGTTGGTAAATATGATATATGTATATATATATATATATATATATATATATATATATATAAGGCTCGTATTTTGGAGATCTGAGGAGTGTGGAGTAACCCTTCATTGCCATTTCATAAGACCGTGTGAAAATAAAAAGGACAGCCCATTTTGGCAAGCTTAGTCGAGGGGGACCCGTAGGCTTCTTTTTCAATAGCTACTACACCGAGGTGTAGGGGAGGGCGCTACTCCATTCTCTGGATTGCTCCACTTTACCATTGATCCTTACCTTATAATGCTGAGTGTTAAGCAAGGCGGCATCAGGTACCATTTTTTTTTAGTCTTTGGTATGACTCGACCTGGGATTGAAACCCAGTCTCCCGGACCATTGACGAACACTCTACTCATTAGACCAACCCTCCTGCAAAGTATGCAGTCAGCGAAGTTTAAGCCCCACTGGCCTAATCTTTGTGAATATATGCATTAAATATATCCATTCAAGAGAAATATTTATAAATGGGTTTAAATCAGCTATTTTAATCAAGTATTAAATAAAGAACCAATTTTTTAAGGCTCGCATCAAACCGCTTCACATTTACGTTCATCTTGCTTCTTTACTCAATATTTTTAAATGGTCATTGTTTTTTCCGTTCTTTTGTTTTTACAGCTGGATTTATTGGAATCTTTTGTGGGCAAATCCGTTTTACCTGAATAAAATTTGCCGGTGGCAATAATAAATATTTGTTGTCGACTGAATTCTCTTCTCATATTTGTGTAGAAATCGAAATCAAGGTTATGACTAACGAATTCGTTTATAGAATGACGTTTAACTTTGAGGAAAACACACACATATACACACACATGGACCAATATGCAATGTGATGATTTAAGCAGGTTAAAAAATTGTAGATGTAAATATTTTTAGAGAATTTCACAGAAAGCATTCTTTAATTAATTAATCAATCAATCAATTTATCTATCTATGTGCATATCAATCAATCTACCTAAGTCTGTTCATATCTATCTATCAATCACACACACGAAAACACATAAAAAACCTGGAATGATTTCTCAAACTGTTTTCTGTCAAATTACTAATGTTTTTTCATGGTGGTAATATCACTTATCTTTCGAAATCCCTCCATTGTAAAATTTGTACATTTTCTAGGACGTTTTTTTTTTTGTTTTCTGAAGATGCTATTTCATGTTTGAAGTTCTTTGAATTGTCGTCTTTAAAACTGCTACGAGTTTGGCCACTAAGTACACACACACACACACACACACACACACACACACACACACACACACATATATATATATATATATATATATATATACATATATGGTGGACTTTCTCATTGAGAACGATGGATACTGTGATCAGTAAGTACATATGTCATCTCTCTCTCTCTCTCTATATATATATATAAGAAAGAAGAAAACAATTTTGAAATTCACATTGATATGATTCGCTTTGGTTTAACGTCAGCAGAGTGAAAATTAATTTATTACCAAAAAACGAATTTTAATTTCAGTTATGTACTTTGCAATATCTATAGATAATGAGTTCTGAATATCGGTGATAGACGATAAGCAGATCTAAATCTTACGTAGACACAGAGTTAACGTTGCTTGGTAAATGTCAGTTTGTTACCTATGCGATCATCAGACCAAACGCTGTATTTATATGCTATCCTCTTATATATATATATATATATATATATATATATATATATATATATATATTTAAATAAATAAAACTGATTGATATTGATGGATAGTATATGTCATATTCGATATATATAGTTAATATTCGTACTAAATTAAGTGCATTGACAAGAAAGGATATAATATTAAAAAACTAAAGATTTTGCAATAAAGTAAATGCTATTTTTTCCCATTGGTTTATTGATTTACTGATCTACCTGTGTATATTAAAAATGTCATAGAAAAAATTCGAAAGACTCTTCTAAACGAAATAGAAGCAATAGGGAAATAAGTTGTTTTTTGTTTATTTTCGTTCTGATTCTGTGTTGTTTCTGTGTTTCCAACCTTCTAATTTGTTTTGACGAGAGGAAAGTTAAAAAAAAAAGTAGCCTCCTTCCTGGAACTTTTAATATTCCTCTTGTTGACAAGCAAAAGGGAAATGAAGTCAAGAACAATGGAAAATGGCACAAGAAGAAAAAAAGTGTGTATGTGGGAGGATGATGATAAAGACACCGTCACCAACAACAATGATAACAACAACAACAACAACAAAAACAACAACGCCAAGTGATGTAGAAAACAGGAAATAAATTGGTGCAAGAGAATAAAGTAAGAGAGAGAGAGAGAGAGAGAGAGAGAGAGAGAGAGAGAGAGAGAGAGAGAGACAGACAGACAGAGAGAGATATAAAGAGATAGACACCATAGTAGACATAAAGAAATAAAGAGAGAGAGAGCGAGAGAGAGAGAGAGAGAGAGGGAGAGAGAGAGAGGAGGGGAGAGAAATGGAAAGAGAAAGAGATAGATAGAAGGAGAAAAGAGACAGATAGATAGATATATAGAGATAGAGAGAGGAGGCAGGGAGAGAGAATGATAAAAATTGGAAGGGATTAAATGTAAAAACATAGACATAATTGTGTGTGTGTGTGTGTGTGTGTGTGTGTGTGTGTGTGTGTGTGAGAGAGAGAGAGAGAGAGAGAGAAATGCAAGATAATTGGGATAAGGATAAAGAGATAGGAACACTAAAAAATCCATTATGATCTCAAGTCCAATTATTTATTTAGATAGAATTTTACTCTGGTCTAGTCTGACACAAGGACTTTGGCTGTAAGCACTTATTCAAGAATGTTGGTATCTACTACTGCGTCGACAGAAAAAGAAATAAAACCAAGGTTCACTGTTGAGCTTAATTTAGTTCGAGCAAAATTCAAATATCAGGAGAGAAGATTGTCTTGCGTCGGTCCTCCGGCAGGAAGTGTTTGTCTAGTTCAAAAAACAACAGTCAAAATACTGGTTTTTATCTACGCTCTAAAACTGATGCATATAGGATATATCCACCTCTCTAAGCAACTGGATAGGTACTTGTGAAATGTTTGCTCACAATTCTGTTAATTTTTGTAAAAATTAATACTTGTCACTACAGATTAATTGATCCCCCCCTCTCTCTCTCTTCTTATATATATATATATATTTTTTTTCTATTCCATTATACGGAAGCTACAACAGATACAGAGACAATAAAACCGTTGAACAGAGCATTTTCTTTAGCTACAAACATATTATTTCCAACTTAGTCTTCACCACCATTGATAAAGAATGTTACATAGCCATATACACGAATATGGCCATGTGCGAAAAGGGTGAAATGGACATCGAATGTTGATAACTACAGAACATATAAAGAACATAGGAATCTCGGAATTCGAAAACACGTAACGACTTCTTGTTCAGGTACGAAACCTTTTTATTAACTTTGAGTTAAAGGTTTCGACGTAAGGAGGAGAGACACAATCTTCTATGCAGTCTTATTCATTTGGCCCCCAACTCGTGCGGCCCCATTAGGGCGCAAGTTCGCCTCGCGTCTGCGAGCTCCAAAAATCGATCCTTCTCGTTTGGCGTCTAGTACCCAACTTTTTCTCTCTTCAAATCTCACTCAAACTTCCACGCGCTTCCGGTGCGTGACGTCATCTGCGCCCTGTCACCGCGTTTCGTCTCGGACTATTATGACATCTGAGTGACACCTCCATCCGCCCGCTAGCGCCCGCGTTAACACCTGCCTCAATGTTGCACCTAACTAACCCATGTACTGAGCCGAAAGGTTCTCAGCCTAACTAAACTCAAAGTCATGAACCGAAATCCCTCGGCTATTATATAACAAGAACAGCCTGTCTGCTATGCTCTAAAGAGGGTAGCCCCGAAAGTGATTCTTCTTATTGCATTGTGTTGTCGAGCAACGTCACAGGCAGATGTCGTTCATATATCAGTTGAGGTTAAACCTTCCCACCAATAACCTATCAATTCTTGTGCCTTGTTACAGATCCCAGCAGAGCCGTTTTTGACATAAAAGCAGAAGTGTGTCGTTGAATTAACTCCACTGAATGCATCCACTGACATTCATCAAGGCTTAAAGGATACCCAAAAGGTAATGTGAACACAGTTAGGTGTGTGGTAATGTATTTTTGTTGTGACAGTGGGGGTGAGTAATAAACTACGTTCAATATAGATATCAACCCACGGAACGGTAACATATTTATCAAACCACGGAATGGCAAAAAGGATCATTTGATTTTCAGATGTCTTCTCATTGCTGATTAGTTTTGTTGCTAAAGTGCAAATAAATTAAACATCTCTCTGTAACACCCAACTTACTCTCAATCATCGACCTTTTCGCGTGGCTTAGGATATGCAAAACTGTATCCTCTGTATAGTGGGTAAGACACCCACCCCCAAAAAAAGGGATCTCCTGGATATGACACTTAACTACATCTGATGGTGGGGCTCTAATTCTGGAGATCTGTGGAGAAGTCGTTCTGCGGAGATCTGTAGAGAAGTCGTTCTGCGGAGATCTGTAGAGAAGTCGTTCTGCGTGAGATCTGAGAAGTCGTTCTGCGGTGATCTGTGAAGAACTCGTTCTGCAGAGATCTGTAGAGAAGTCGTTCTGTGGAGATCTGTGGATATTCCCTTCATTGCCATTACTGCCAGGTTCACGAAGATCCAGAGTTGTAGTTTTTGTTAGGTTCACATCTAAGGGTCAAGCAGATCTCTTTAAAAACGATTCTTGAGAATTTTTTTGCACACGTTCCAACTGAATACAATTATTTTTAATCAGAACAAAAGAAAAAAAATGTAAATTTGAATCTACAATGAACCGGATTTCCTAAACTCTAGGCATAAAATAACTCAAGACGAGTTGATATGCCGTTAAAATCAATCAATCAATCAATCAACAAATCATATTCGTTCTTATTCCGAAAAAGTAATGTTATGATTGTACGGCATATGAATATTAATACATTTTCAAAATCGACTAAAATTCTTTCTAGCTACAGAAGAGGGAATGTTGAAATAAAAAAATCTCAATTCTAACGATATTTTTGCATCTAGGAAAAGTAATTAAGAAAAATGAGAAAAGTGTATTTCTCACAAATATTTTTGGTGATGAAATCCATATAAAGAATTCTCTTGAGACATAAGTACAGACAGTACTAAGACAAAGAAATTAATCAAGTTTGAAAATAGCAATGACACTTAATATTGTTGGTGAATGCTTACAAAAAAGACAACTGCTCATTTCTGATATTTTATACATTGAATTTTAAGAATAGTTTATCTTACTTTCATAATAATAGTTGCATTTAATGCATTTAATTTATAACACACAGTGATATAAAACTAGGATTAAAGGACCCCAAAATTTTGTAAAATTGCCGTTATAGGAGAAGAAGGCTCCCGATGTAAAATCTATTGCGTTTTTCACTTCACAATTATTGTACTAATGTAAAACATTTTGCGCTTATCAATTGGTATTTTTAGAATGGCCTATTAACTTAACATATAATATATATATATATATATATATAATATATATATATATATATATATATATATATATAATTTAAGTCACAAAAATAAACTTATAAGGAACGATCCTATATAGAATATATGATTATCAATATATTCCAACAGAAAACCCAATGTATAGCTATTAAAAAATGAAAATATAAAAAAAATCAACTCACATACAGTGCAGTTATATAATTAATATCAAGTAAAAATCAACACATGAAATCCATTATAAATTTATTTCAACAATCTTTTTCCACAGATTGCCTCCTCAGATGGCGAACAATTCCTATAGAGGAAAAAGAAAGTTTATCTTAATTTAAACATTTAAGGAATTAAACATCAATTTCCATGATATATATATATATATATATTAATATATATATATACATATATATTTTAAAGTAAAAGTAAAGTTGCCGAATTTAGTCGAGTGTGACCCGAAAGCTCCCTTTTCAATAGCTACTACATCGAAGTGTAGGGGAGGGCGCTACTCCATTCTCAGGATTGCTCCACTTTACCCTTGATACTCACCTTATAATGCTGTGCTAAGAAGAGCGGTATCAAGTACCATTTTTGAGTCTTTGGTATGACTCGACCTGGGATTGAACCCTGGTCTCACCGGACCAATGGCGAATACTCTTCGTCGGCCCATTCCTCTAATTTAAGGCTTTTTTAAATATCTATCTATCTCGATCTATCTATTCTCATGCACATGCTGCTCAAAATTCAATTGCAGAGCATAGATTACAGGTTAGTCTGGAACATGAATTGTGCAAGGGGTTCAATCTTTATTAAATGCCCCATGCTCACGGCCTTGTGCCAAATTGAAGCCATGATAGTTCTTAAAAGATGTTTCCCATGACGTAATGGTTCGCAGAATAGACTACCACAGTTTTCGATTTAAACTTGTTGGTTCCATATTCCTCCCTGTGTATCCCAACTAAGTTTAACTTGGGTAAACAATATATATTATATATAGTAAGTTAGCGACCATAGTCGAGGGGTGACCCGAAGGCTCCCTTTTCGATAGCTACTACACCAAGGTGTAGGGGAGGGGCGCTACTCCATACCCTGGATTGCTCCACTTTACCCTTGAACCGTACCTTATAATGCTGAGTGTTAAGCAAGGTGGTATCAAGTTCCCGGGCCATTGGGCGAACACTCTAACCGCTGGGCCAATGTCCCGGTTATATATATATATATATATATATATATATATATATATATATAATATATATATATATATATATAATATATTATATATATATATATATATATATATATATATATACTATATATATATATATATATATATATATATATATATATATATATATATAATAGTTATATATATATATATATATATATATATATATATATATTATATATATATATATATATATATATATATATTATATATGATATATATATATATAGGCGTGTGTGTGTAAATTATTGCATCAGTATATAATTTCTGGTTATGATGAATAACGGGAACACGAATAGGAAAGATATTTTCAGTTAAAAAAAAAAAAAAAAAAAAAAACGCAAAAAAAACCCCCAACCCAACCAAACAAAACAAAACAAAACAAAACAAAACAAAACAGGAAAAAACAAAAAACAAAAAAAAAACGATGAAAAGAAGAAATTATCGGAGGAATGTTAAAGAGTGGAGAAAGAATTGAAGCCGTTAGAAAAGAATTGAAGAGGGGAGAAAAATGAATCGAAAGAACGAAGAAAAACACATCAGACAGGCCATCCATTTTTTTTAAAGAGAACAAATCACGTGACTATTTTGCGTGATCTCTACGAAAAGAAATCCTGCATATTGATGTAAATTATTTGCTGATTGCGGGACAGAGTTGAGGAAGATTTATGGCAGCCTCACGGTAGCAATCATAATAAGTTTATTAGCGCATACATAAGCAGAAATAAAAAAAAAATCCCTCATAAGCATTCACTATGGAGCATAATTGATAGAACCATGAAAGACAATTATGTTGCTCTAGTTTTTTTTTTTATTTAATGGTATGTAAACCTCCCTGGGTTATTTAATGCCAAAGTTATCCTTGGAGAAGAACAGTACTTGTACTATTTAGCCCATAGCAGGGGAGATAAGAAGGTTCATACTTTTCTCGAGGGTATTTGTTTGAAAGTTAACATAATTGGGTATCTAGAGTTTGAACTCGCTTACTACAATATTACAATTCAGCACTTTAGCCACTACGTCACGGGGACAATTATCAAGTGCACTTTTACTTTTGCTTCCTATAAGCTATGTCGACAGGATTTAGAAGAGGCTGGTTTTATCCTCCTGTAGTGGTGTAAGACTTATCTTTGCCTACCAAAAATTGGTGTCCTAAGTATGATGCTAAACTGCATCTGATGGAGATCTGGGGAGTAGGAAGTACCCCTTCACTGCTATTACTCGCATGTCTATTAGGAACCGGAGTGGTTGTACCTGTTAGGGTTCCATGTAGTAGTTAGCCCAGTCGGCTGGGGCTGAAGAATACACTGACTACACCTCTACAGAGGGGTAAGACTTCCCCCACAACGTACTAGATATGACAGTAAACAGTCTGACAATGGGGTTCCAGGAATGCTGAAGCTTTGGGGTATTCAGAATGCCCCTTCATTGCCATCGCTCCCAAGTCCACTTTAGCCTTGAGTGGTAGCACCTGATAGGGTTCTATTTATTGGTCAAATAGAACTAAACTGCATACTTATGCTAAACTGAATTGTTTGAAATGGAATCGTTTTTGTATGCTAAACTGAATTGTTTGAAATAGAACTGCTTTTGTATGTCAAACTGAATTGTTTGAAATAGAGCAGTTTTGATATTTAACTGTGTTTAAAAAGAAAACTATACTTATAGTAAACTGAATTGTTTGAAATAGAACTGTTTGACTAAACTGAATAGCTTGAAATGGATTTGGCATTAAATAACCTACAAAGGTTGATATGCCATAAAACCCAAACAAGCAAACAAACCATGTAGTAGTCAACTAGATCTGTTTAAAATATGTTCATTTTCGAGAGGTCTGTGTGCGAAAGGAGCCCTCTTAAGAAACATCCAGACAAAAATGTAAATATGAACTTACAACGAACGCGATTTCCTTACCGCTAGGCATGAAATGAACGATCCTTCATTCTATCTATCTATCTATCTATCTATCTGGTTCAGTCTATTCATATCTATCGATCTATCTATCATTGACTATATCTATTTTTCAGTTTAAACTTAACTGAGTGCTATGAATCTGGTTGCGTGTCAGACTAGGCTAAGTTTAATATTCTGACATGCATAAATGATTTTGTAGTCTATCGATAAAGCAATTATTTTATACGACAAATTCTTTGTCAAAATAATTTTCTTCTTTGTCAATATACTTAATTCCATCAGATTAAAAAAAACATAAATGAAATATTACAAAGTAATATCCTTAGCTTAGAATTACGCTTAGTCTTTTTCTCCCTTCCCCATCTTTATCTGTCTGTCTGTCTGTCTGTCTGTTTCTTACTCCGTCTCTCTGCCTTTCTGTCTGTCTTCACCATCTCTGTCTGTCTGTCGGTCTCTTTCTCTTTTTGTCTTTCAGCCCGTCTGTCTATCGACCCCCCTCTCTCCATATATATATATATATATATATATATATATATATATATATTCACTTTATTTATTGAATGACCCTTGTATATATATACATATTATTCAACAAATAAAATGAACTTTTGGAAAAACCAAAATAATTTTTACAGAATTTTTTTCTCTAAATATAAACTCTGTATTGTTTGAAATTGGCTTATAGCAAAGGTTATTTTAATCTCATAAAATATTTGTTTTGAGTCTATTCAAAATGGCGGCAAATCAAAGAGAGTGTTTGAAGGCTTGAAAAGAAACCGGTCATGAAATCTTTGGTGACAGAAGGGTAAACTATGTGAAATTTACCGAAGAATCTGTGATATGTATGGAGAAATATTTTTTTAGCCAACAATGTTTACGAACGGATTAAATTCTTTAAAGAAGGTGGAAAATAGTATCCATACGTCAATTAAGCAAAAAATTATTTTCTGGATAAATATGAGTCGATATATAGCAAAATTCACTTTGTTTATTAATTAAACCTCTTATGTATACACGAACATTTTCTTAGCTTGGACACTAAGAGTAGGTAACCCTTTGAGGATCGAATTTACTACAGTAAAGAATTATTTAGCAAAACTACTTTATCTAATACTGTATATTTATATATTTATCTATTCGAGAAAGAGGAAGATTGATAAATAAATAGTTCCAATGATTAATGGTTGTATAGAATATTGGATCGATGGGAAAGTGCACCTGTTGTTAGAGAACAAAACACGTTTGGTCTTTTCCTGATTAATTATTGATGGACAATCAGCAAAGTGCGTTGTTGTTGTATTGTCCACGCGACGGGCAAGATGAAGAGAAGCACGGAAAACCGATGGTGACCACAGAGAGTTTGGTGCAATTTGGTTCTGAGGTGTTAGTAGAGGACTGATCAAAGCAGCAGCAGCAGCGTCCACTGACGAAAACAATTACGTATGATACTAACAGAAAATTGGCGTGTAAGAAATAAAAATGGAATATATATATATATATATATATATATATATGTTCCCAGAATATTACTGTCTATGAAAGATACCTGAAAAAGGTCGGAGGGGATAGTGGCCAAAACATTGTGACTATTGTGGCCAAGATAAAGACACTAAAGTCAGTCAATAATAACAACAACAACAATCATAATCCTTGCAATGATTCTCAAAGACCTGGATAATAGACTTGGAGAACTGTAGATCAGATAAAAAAATTGTGATCATTCTTACCACAAAACTGTTATGATCAGATAGAATACTAAGAAAAATTCCTGGGGACTTGCTGTCACAGAGACTTAGGTGAAAAATTACCAATTGAAATCGGTGTGAAAACCTAAACAATAATAGTTATAACAATAATAATAATTATAATAATAAGAAAGTGAAAAGAAAGATAAGTACTTTGATCTTGCAAGGGAATTTAAAAAAAACAATGGAACATGAAGGTGACGATTATACCAATCGTGATTGGTGCATTCGGTACAGTAACTAAAGGATTATTAAAGGGACTGGAGGACTTGGAAGTTGGAGGACGAGTGGAAACCATCCAAACAACATCATTGTTGAGAACAGTCAGAATACCGAGAAGAGTCCTGGAGACTTGAGGAGACTTGCTGCCATTCAAACTCCAGTGAAAGAGCATTAGATAACACTGATGTGAAAAACTCTCAAGTAGTAAATAATGATAATACAAAATATCCTTCGCAAACTATCAAAGTAAAATTTACTGTTTTCCTATATATATATATATATATATATAGGGAAGTCCACCTTCCCCCAAAAGCTGTAAAATCAGATAAGAACATGGAAATCAAACAAATTTTAGTAGTAGCACTTTCTTTTTCCCCTCCCCAAATCACCTATCTGGAAATTTTTACAAAAAACTGTTGATCAAAAAGTGACTGATAGGGATATTTAAAGTAGTTGGAAATATAGGTGAAACGGTGAGCAAAGAACAGGCTTTATGGAATACCACAAAATTGCCAAGGTTTAAACATCTAAAAATTAATATAAGTTATAAGCCCATCTACGCATAAAGTGGAAGCCTAAGTAAGTGACGAATGAAGATTTAAACCCAAAAGGTTTAGTAACAAAGTTGACTGTTGGTATTTTACTTAGTTAAAACATAGAAAGTTTAAAACCGAAGTATTAAAATTTTTTTGTGGCCTGCTTAAGTGTCCTCTTCCTTGTAAGAAGATCAGGTCACATCTGTGACAGGAGCATAGATAATAATCAACCCCTGGGTCTGGTATAGGCACATTATACTACCCCTGAAAAGTAACAAATCCAAATAAAAAAAAACAAAAAACGTGCGATTAGAATTAATGATTTGAGTGATATGATCGGCAGGTGCTCTCTTTATAGTCAGCATTGGGAACCTAATCGATATACTGTGAATGTTGGCTGTTCTAATTTCAAGAATACAAACAACGATTAAAGCAACTATCAACTCAGGGGCACCAATAGAAAAAAAATGGACCTGAGAAGATACCAAAATATACTTCACTGTTATTTTAAGAGCAATCCTACAAAAAGGGGGTATAGAAAAAGAATAATAGAAATTTAGGCAGAATCCGCCTGATTTAATACAAGCTAAAGACTTGCTGACTAAGCAATAATAATATTAAAGAAAGGCTGGTTTTCTGACCTTGAGAAACAAGAAGTATGCAAATAGTGAAGAATATGAACAAGTTACCTCAACTGATATAAAATCATTAAATACTGAAAACTAAGAACCCCTAACCGAATTAAAACAAAAAATACTGAAAAGCAAAACACCACAGATCCCAGTACCACAAAAGAAATGTTAACACAAGAAGGCAAAATAAATGCAGAGTTAATAAATAAAATCGTGACTGAAAAGAAGGCAACATTACAATCCCTTAGGAACTACAACTGGAAAAAAAGTTAAGTTAGTGTTGTGATACTGGCAAAAGAAAGACACGGGGAACACAAAAAGGTTGCTAGAAAAACATATATATTCAAGTAACAGAAACAAGATACAAGTGAACCTGGTTAAACAGTAGTTAGTTATCAGGAAGGTGAGAGTCCAGTGAGGTAGCGACTATCCGTCCACTGCGCAAGTGGTATCACACCTGATTGTGTCACGTGGGTTCGGTTAACTCCCTCTGACGCTCCGTTGACGTGTATTTATGAAGGAGGGCGAGTCCATTATATAGGGAGTACAACAGGTAGAAATTGAAAAGATAAATAGATTATGGACAAATATCCCAACAGGCAACATAACCGAACGATCTAATTTATGCAGAAGAGAAATGGCTACTAAAGGGAAACCTCAAGAGAGAAACTGAAAAAAATCGATGTTCCCCATAAAAACAAACAGAAATAGAAAATCTGGTTGGGAAGTTAATCTAGAAGATAAAGAAACTGCAGCAAGGGAAATTATGACAACAAGTGAAACTTCTAAAGAAGGAAAAACACATCCGGATATGTTGGGATGAAAAGACCAAAACAAAACAGTAAACAAGTCTGACAGTTTATCTTAAAGTGAGAAATCAAAAGATATTCAGGAAAGAAGAGAGACTTAAAAGACGCTGGGACAGTTTCAAGCAATACAAACAAAACTGGACATTCCAAAATAACGGAAGAATATTCTACCAACAAATAGGTGGAGAATGCACGACAACAAACCAACAACCGTACGCAAAGGAAACAAAACGACTTTTGGAGAAAAATATGGGAACAGAAAGAACAACAGATATAGCAAATGAATAAATAACATGGAAAAAAATTACAAGGATTCGAAGAAAGCCCTAAGGCGAACATACATCAGGAAACGCTTAGAGCAACTCTCCAAAAAGTACTGAATTGGAAAACGCTAGGCAATGATGGCATACACTGATTCTGGTTTTGAAAAACGACGTCATCCATCACAGACTGGCTTTTCAACTGTATAGATGCCTAGAAGAAGCAAGTGCATCCGAATGGATACCTAAAGGGAAAACTATCCTGATCTGGAAAGGCTCCAAAAACGCAACCATAGACCAATAACGTGTCTACCGACGTAGAAAATACAGCACTGATTAGGGAGGAAATCTACAACTTGCTCGTAGGCTGCGGACTTTCTCGAAGAACAAAAAGTATGCTACAAGGGAACAAGGGGAAATGGTGACTTATTGTACACTGATCAGCACACCTTCAAGGAGAGCCAAGTGAGACGGAAAAATGTTGCCATGGATTGACTACAAAAAGCCAAATGATATAGTCCCGCAAACCTGGATAACAGATTGTCAGAAAATGTACAAGATATCTGATAATGTCATAAAATTCGTCATGAAAGACATGAAAAACTGGAAAAGGGAATTTACAGCTGTAGAACAAACTTTAGCACAAGTGAAAATCCAGAGAGGACTCTTCTAGGGAGTTACACTTCCGCCATCACTATTTGTAATAGCAATGATGCAACTCAATAACAAACTTGGGAAATGTACTGGGGACTACAAATTCATAAGATTACAAGAAAAGATAAATCACTTTATGTATACGGACGACATCAAGCTGTTTCCAAAAAATGAAAAAAAATTGAAGACACTGATACAAACAAAGACAATATGCAGCCAAGATATAGGAATTGAATTTGGCATAGAAAAATGTGCCATGTTCATAATAAAAAGTGGAAAAAGACTAATAAAGGAAGGAACAGAACTTCTAAATCAAGAAAGAATCAGAAAGCCTGGAGAAAAAGAAAACTACAGGTATTTGGGAAGATTGGAGGTGGACATCATCAAAATAAAAAAAAAAAAAAGAAAATTTGCCCACTTGTGGATTTAGCCGTTCCGGTGGATCAAAGAATAAATATAGAAGAAAGCGAAAAGTTAAGTAAATACTTGGCCCTTGCTAGAGTACCGAAAAATCTATTGAACATGACGGTTAAGGTAATGCAAATTGTAGTTGGCGCGCTTGTAACGGTCTTCAGGAGCTTGGAGAAGGGATTAGAGGAAGTTGAAAGCATTGACAGTATCGAGACCATCCAGACTACATCATTGCTGAGATTGGTTAGACAACTGAGAAGAGTCTTGGAGACCTGAAAAGACTTGCTGTCACTCAGAATCCTGTGAAAACTATCGGTTGATCACACACACACACACACACACACACACATATATATACGGTGATCAAAAAATGCTAAAACTCTTCTGAGGATACCTTGTTCACCACTTCTGTCAACATTTTCTTGGAATCTCCCACCGGCTTTTTGATCATAATAATATTTCTATTGGAGTATCTGTTGTGGCCCTGGAAGGGTCACTAATGAAAACGCAAACACGGATATTAGATAACATTATATTACACAAGAAAGATAGAGTTACATAGAAAAGGTAAGAAGTCTCGTACTGTTCGAATAACACCGACATTGATCTGCCCCTCTGGCAGCGAAATCTCTCAGTACTAATAGCGGTGAGAAGAATCCATTATGGTGAGATGGGTAAGGCTCCCACAACACCCCTCCCCCAAGCCTTTTACTTTGTAAAAGTCCTGTTAATATTTTTTCTTAATTTGTACAGCCCTCTGTGTGTGTTAATACAGAGTAGTTTAGAGCTATTTTCTTCTACTGAAATCTGGAAGTAGGCTTCGCTTAAGTCAATTTTTGAAAAGACTTTTCCTCCATTTAATTTATTAAAAACATCTTCTGTGCTGGGGAGTGGATAGTGTTAATCCTTGAGTACTGCGTTCAATCCTGTAGAAAAATCTGCGCATACCAAGATTTCCTTAGATTTTTTCTCATATATACCGTTGGAGCAGCCCATTCGCTGAATTCCACTTTCGATAATATGCCCTTATTCACTTATCGGTCTAGCTCTTTATTTATTTCTTTGGTCCCAGCGAACGGTACATTTCGCTTCTTTCTAAGAATGGGGCGTGTATTTTCCTTCAGTTCAAATTTTGCCTTAATTTTAGTACATTTGCCAAGACCAGCTGAAAATACTTCGGGGAAACTACCTTTTAGTTCCATCTTAATTTTTTCAGCTTCAACTCTTTGGCAAAACGTATTAATTGGTTAATCCCAGAGATTAAATTTCTGAAACCAGTCCGACCCAAACAAATTTTCTGTGTTCTTCGGTATGAAGACTTTTAATTTTTTGGTTATACCATTTAGTGATACGGGGATAATTATTTCGCCTTCAATTTTTATTTTGTCTCCTGTTACCGTTCGCGTCGTCTTGCTTGTCATCTTTATAACTGGCCAATCTAATTTTCTCCAAGTTTGTAAGTTTATTATTGATAGATCAGAGCTGGAGTCTAACTGAAATCTTACCGACTTATTAAGTACTTTGACTGTTATGTATTTACGAACGACTTTGTCTGACTCGTCCTCGCTTTTTGTATGTCTGACTCTGTTTTTAATTATTTTTCTGTTTCTACACTGTGAGCCCTTATGTCCGAATTTATCGCAGTTTTGACATTTTTTTTGTACGATAGAGACAGTCCTTGGCCCAATGTACTTTTCCACAGCGGTAGCAAGCGCTGGGTGTTTTTTTTTTTTTGTGGTCACTAGTCTGCCTGTATTGAAATTTTGGGTAATCATATTTTTTTCTCTCTTTTACCGGAGAGTATGATTGGGATCTATGCATGACTTTCCTTACGTAAGAAACACCAGACTCCTCGATATTTTTTGAGTCTTTTCTGACACTCACTATCCTCTGAGAGTCTTCAGCCAATTTTTGAAGAGTGAGACCGAGTTCGTTCTCTAATTTCGACAAAACTCTGCGTCTGATTTCCGCGTCTTTTGCCGACATTAGGCTTTGTGCGAATATCAGACATTTGAAGTTATCCGCTGAAAATTCGCCTTTTTAAAATCGTCGCAGTTCTTATTGACGACCGAGGTAAACCCTAAATAATCATCACTGTCCCTTTTTGTTAAGTTGAGACATTTCCATCATTTGTGGAATAGAGACGTTTTGGAGCTGAATAATTCTGACAGTAATTTAACTGCTTCTAAAAAGCCAAGTTCGCAAGTTGTTTTTGCTAAGATATAATCTACGAACTTGTTGTGTTCTACAGTTCCTAGTTTTCGTAGAAGTTGCCAGACTTTTTTTTGCATCAGTCCAATCGGCAGAGTCGATAATATAGATATCTTCATATCTTCTGTAATGTCTCAAAGGTCTTATCCTCATCTGGTGCGTAGGAAAATGTTTCGAGTGCGTTCCACACTGCATTTTGAGTGAAAATAGTAGTACTATCTGTAGGCTGATTATTACTTAGACTTTTAAAAAAGTGCTTCTTGTTGTTTTTCAATTCAAGGAAGAACCATTATTGTTTTCCCTCGTTTTTTTTTAAGATTCTTTCTTCGTTTTCTTTCTGAAGTTGAAGGAGTTTTTCCTCATTTTTTTGGTTGAGACTCCATTTGGAACTTCATCATTTGTGCAAACATTTTCTTAAGGTCTTCTATTTTTTTAGACTTAAAAAAATTTCTATTCAAAATATCTTTTTTTCTCTGGAGGGGGGTGGTTTAATTTAGTAAATATCCCCAGAAATCAAGAATAATTACTGTGTGTTCGTGTGTTTTTTGTACAACACAAAACTGTAAGCGAATAACCCCTTTTGCTTGTTGAAGAGTCCCGTGTTTCGTTCGAGTTCCTCGTCGCCAGTATTTTGTGGCCCCGGAAAGGGTCACTAAAGAAAACGCAAACACGGATATTAGATAATAGATTATATTATACAGGAAAGATAGAGTTACAGAGAAAAGGTAAGAAGTCTCGTACTCTTCGGATAACACCGATATTGATCTGCCCCTCTGGCAGCGGAATCTCTCAGTACTAATAACAGTGAGAAGAGTCCATTATGGTGAGATGGGTAAGGCTCTCACAACAATATCTTTATTAGAAAAGCAGAAATGATATTACGGGGACTACCTGGGGAAGATTTCAGCTGTGTGTTGACAAGGATGATGAACAGCTAGAGTGTTTAAAATCATAATGTCATAAAGTAGCTCCCATGCTCTAGTAATGCTGGAGCTTTGGAGAGTGCAGAGTACCCCTTCATTGCCATCGATCCCAGATTCCCTTTGGCCCGGAATGGTAGCACGTGGTAGGGTCCTATTTATGGGTCAAATAGAACTAAACTGCGTACTTATGCTAAACTGAATTGTTTGAAATAGAACTGTTTTTGACATTGAAACTGTACTACGCTATACTGAATAGTTGGAAATAGAATTATTTTGACATTTAACTGTGTATAAACAAAAAGTATACTTGTACAAAACTAAATTATTTGAATTAGAACTGTCTGACTAAGCTGAATAGCTTGAAATAGAAATATTTTTGACAATTAACCTGTGTAGTTATGCTAAACTGAATTGTTTGAAGTAGAACAGTTTATTTGTATAAAAATGGATTTGGCATTAAATAGCTTACAAAGGTTGATATTCCATAAAACATAAACAAACAAACAAAAAATGATTTAATCTTCGATTTAAGGACACAAAGGTTTGCTCTTTGTCAACTTTGTCATCTTTTTTTTGTGTTTTCAGTTGCTCGTTCCTTCATGCTCATCACCTGCTTCCTTTATCCGCCTCTTCGACTCAAAAGCATAAGATTTCTTCATAGCATATTCGCTATAATCAATTTAAAAAAGAGCTAACGTTTCACTCGCACTTTTACCAATCTTCACAAAAAAATTACTGTTAATCCACTGCATTAGATTCCTTTCACTCATTTTCCGCTAACAATATAACAAAAACTCGTACAACTTTCTCTATTGCTCAGCAGCTGATGACTCATGTGGTCTGCGTCTCAAGAAAACGGAAGTTGGAACAGGTCTGAACATGCTCAAGCACAAATGTTTGTCTGATTTCATCTCACCAGCACACTGTGATAATTCCGAGTATTAAATTGTCACGTTTTGTATATTTGCTCGTGTGTGTGTGTGTGTGTGTGCGTGTGTGTGTGTGTGTGTGTGAATGGAAAGGTTAATACGTATACCATTTTGATGAAAAAACATTTTTTTACCTCTAATATTTGTCACATGATTCTTTGTCAATGAATTTAATCAAAGCCTTTTTTAGTGATAATATAAATCAAACATTGTACAATGAAAGTTTCAGATCAAAACTCAGCTGATTACAACGTGCCAAACTTGCCCAGTCTGCAGGGGCTGTAGAAAACACCGACTTCATCTCTGCAAAGGGGAAATACTCCCCCAACGATGGCGAGGTTCCAGTAATGCTTGAGCTTTGGGGAATCCAGAGTTCACCTTCATTGCTATCGCTCCCAGGTCCTCTCTATCCCGGAGTGCTAGCACCTGATAGGGTCCAATCTATGGATCAAATAATAAACTGAGTACTTATGCTAAACTAAATTGCTTGATATAGAATTATTTTGATATTTAAACAATGTATTTATGCTAAACTGAATTGTTTAAAATGGAATTGTTTTTGTATGCTAAAATGAATTATTTAAAATGGAACTGTTTTTGACATTGAAACTGAATGTGCACTAAACTGAATTGTTTGAAATCGAACTGTTTGACTAAACTGAACAGCTTGAAATAGAAATGTTTTTTACAATTAAATTGTGCACTTGAAATAGAACAAACAAACAAACAAACATACGTGCCAACCTAAACACGTATCGATCCAATCTTGAGTTCATATATAAAAGTAAATAACTATATATATATTCCAAAATATCATTCCAAAGTCAACAAAAAAGAACAAACAAAAAACACCAAGAAGACAAACAAACCATAAGAAAACACATATCGACCCAGCCTGGTTTATCTATATATATAATGCATTTGCCTGTATCTTTCTCTCTCTCTCTCTCTCTCTCTCTCTATATATATATATATATATATATATATATATATTTGCATATTAAGCAATCGAAACCAAAATTTTTTTTCGAAAAAACAAAAAAACAAAACAAAACAAAGAAAATAAAACAGTGCCAAAAAGATAACGACAGAATCATAAATAAACTCGAAAAACCAATAAAATGTTCTCGTAAATAAACTTTTTAAAACAATCTCTTGACTTATATTCTTATACCGTCTTCCCATATATAACGCAAATTCTAATCTCTCTCTCTCTCTCTCTCTCTCTCTCTCTCTCTTCTCTCTCTCTCTCTCTCTCTGTATTTATATATATTACCAGGGAAAGAATTTAGCGCAATTGATAAAACTGACGAAATTTTTTATAAATTGGGCAAAATAACTTGTATTGTTTTCATAAACTCTATGTAATTAGAAACAAAAAGAGTAGAAAATTATTTATCCTATATAAAAAAGGAAGATAATTTTGAAATATTTAACTTTTAAGAATTGATAGAAATAGAATTTGAACGAGTAATGCAACCATATATCTACAAAATATTCAATTTAATTATAATTCATCAAATACCTGTCCGTCCGTACAACTAAAACTCCGTTGCTTTGGGCACAAACTAAACCTACCAGTTCAAACTCGTTTTTAAATGAGATATATCTCTCATCCTCTATGTCTAACAATCCTACTCGCTATAAAAGAGTGTTTGTCTCACAATAAAAGCTAAATCATTCATATTCAAAGGTGAATTTGAATGATTATCCTAAACTTTAATAAAAGTGAATCTACGTTCTTTTTCTTTAATAATGATCACCTTACTACCCCTAAACTTCACAGAGTAATGTTATGGTAACATCTTGAATGTTCAAAATTCAAAAATAACAAAGGCAACTCTGTTAATCAGATACGAAAGAATTTATTTTGACTATATACCATTTTCTAGCAGTCATCAAAGCACAAGAGAGAGAGAGAGAGAGAGAGAGAGAGAGAGAGAGAGAGAGAGAGAGAGAGAGAGAGAGAGAGAGATCCTATTTACCAACCCCTCTGCTCGGGCAGGATATGACACAAGATCAATTTTTTTTAAGCGAAGTTTAACAGGTTTGAATTCAGAGCTTTTACTTCTAGACAAGTTACCTCACCCAGGCTGAAGAACCTAGACTGTCCTACTATTTACCCATAGCTGGAGGGAGAATAATTGGATTCATACCTTTCCCAAGGGTATTAGTGCTATGTGAAATGCAATCAGCCTTGTCCAGGATTTGAACTCGTGTCGCCGTGTCCAATTCATACGACGATAACCATTACACCACGGGCACCTCTAAAGAGAGAGAGAGAGAGAGAGAGAGAGAGAGAGAGAGAGAGAGAGAGAGAAAGAGAGAGAGAGAGAGAGAGAGAGATTTGTACCTAGAAACGGCGGGCGGACAGACACCTGACCTCTCTATCGCTGCACCGAAAGGCTCTGAAACCAACTCGGCTCTGACCCTTGGTGTGATTCAACTACCGTCTTCTGTACTTATCATACGAGGATCATTAAATAAGTTTCCAGACTTTTTTCGTATGGGCACTTTTATTGATAGTACACACATGAAACTCTATTCCCCTTCGAAGTAATCTCCTCCGGCTGCAATGCACTTTTTTACCGTTCCAACAACTTCTGGAACGCCCCATGGAAGTTGTCTTGTGTGAGCGTGTCAATGACCTTCGTCACAGCCACTTTCATCACCTCAATTGCCTCATAACGACTGCCTCTGACCTTAGGGAATAACCAAAAGTCACAGGAAGCAAGGGCTGGACTATAGGGACGGTGAGGAACTGTCTTGATCCCCATCTTGGTCAAATAATCTGTGACAAGGATGGAGTTGTGGACTGGTGCATTGTCCTGACCCGATTTGACGAGTGCTGGCCTCTTCCGACGGAATCTCTTCCTGAACTCCCTTAAAACCTCAACATAGTAACCCAAACCCTAACCCTAACCCTTTGGCCTATCAACTCTGGTGTATTGACTTCCTTACTCCTCCCACACCTCTCATCATCCTTCACAGACTCCCTGCCTTCCTCGAATCTCTTATGCCACTCAAAAACTGATGCTCGGTTCATGCAAGATAGTCGAAAAGCAGTGTGAAGCATTCCATACGTTTCTGTGGTATCTTTTTCCAAGTTTGAAACAGAATATTTTGCATATTGTTCTTCTACAGTGTCCCCACGTCTAGATTGCATTTTTGAGATTCACCAGCAGTGACAATCTGGCTTTAGTAGGGTGTATTCCAATTGCTGCTGTAATTGTTGATTTGAAGCTGAAATCATAAAAATTGGTCAGTCATCTCATAAGATGTATAGCAATAACATATTGAATTTTCAAGAGTATACGACAATTTTAAATACCTGTACAAAAAAAATCTGGAAAATTATTGAATGTACCACGTACGTCCCACCAACGTACGAATGTGGCACAAGGCCGTTTTTAAGGTGGGTCTGGTCGCAGGGCAGAAGCCCACCCACATTTGGCAAGGACAAAAATACTTTCGGCCTCGTCGGCATTCCCCTTATTTGAGGCGCCAGGCAATAAACCCATTACCCCCGAAGGAGGAAAAAGCCTGGGGGGATGCCCCTCTAAGGCCGGAGGAACTCTCCAGTGCCGAGGCACATCCTGCAGAACCGCCCAGAGATACGACGGCCTACCGAATGTGACCTGAATTTAAAATTCTTTTCTTATATAATCTATTATTTATCTCATTCAACTAATGTTATAAAGACACGTCATCTTCTTAATTATTGCATCATCCAATCAGGAATCATCACACGTGTCTTAAATTTTCATTACGTTTTCATTTAATTTTCATCAAACTTATGACACGATATGAATCCATTTTATTTACATTTGGCTTTCCGGACCCCACAATGTTATTTTGACCGGAGTTAATATCTTGATCGACACCGATGCACGTGTATGACCTTTCCAATTTGACTTACTTTTCCACACAAAGATTTCTAACCAATTTACTACCTCACCAACCTTAATAATAGAATAATTAATATAATCATCTATCAATAAAATAATTAATATAATTAATTAGCGCCCTAATTATTTTAGAATTGATATCATAACCTGAGGGGCGCAATTCATGTAGTGAGTATAGGGAAGGAATTGCCTGGTGGAACACATCCTTCTCCAGGTCAGTAGATTGATTGGAATTTAGAGTTTTCCTTCTCCTACACCAGTTTCCATACCAAAGTTAAAGAGTCAGTTTGCCCGATTATTTACCCAAAGCAGGAGAGAGAATAGTTATATTCATACTTTTCCAAATGGTATTGAGAAATTCAAACAACCGCGTTCAAGACTTGAACTCGAGTCGCCGAGACTAATTCTTACAACCATGATACCACCAGAGCCTTCATTAGGAGGTGGTCGAAGCCCACGTACTGATAGTTTAATCATTGAATGTTAATAAAAATGTTTGTACTTCCTGTTTCCATGACCTAATATATCAAAATATTTCTTCGTAACATGAAATTAGTATATTAAGTAAATAGATTTTTGAAAATTATTATATAAAATATTTTTTAAAAATTAGCATATTAATGATTTTTATGCAAGTATGCACTTTTACGAAATGTAAGTAAAATTCCGTTCAATCAAGAATGAATTATACATGTTAAAAAAATTCACTGAATAATTTAGCCCGGTCGGCTAGAGCTGTAGATTACACCGACTGCATCTCTGCTGAGGGTTAAGACCCCCCCCACCAAAGTGTGTCCTGGATATAACACTAAACAATGTAATGGCGAGGCTTCAGTAATGGTGGAAATAGGGAATGCTGAGTACCATTCATTACCATCACTTCCAAGTCCACTCGGGCCCGGAGTGGTAGCACCTGATTGGGTCCTATCTATGGGTCAAATAGAACTGTTTTTGACATTTAAACTAAGCGCAAACAGATGACTAATGCGAAATTGAATTGTTTACAAAAAAATTGTTTGATCATTTAACTTTGTGTTAATAAATTACTGATAGTAGTGATACATAGCAATACTTCGAACCATTTAACTTTGATTCATGCTAAATTGAATTGTTTGAAATAGAATTTTCTGATCATTCTATTGTGTGTAAACAAATGTTCAATTTTGAATTGAATTGTCTGTGAACATGGAACTATATAACTTTGTTGACTGGTGTTTACAAATCATATATATCTAGTAAATATGAATAAAGCGAATTTGCTACAATGGTTGATATGTCATAAAACCAAACCAAACCAAACCAAACCAAAATGAATAATCAAAATTAGTTTAACTCTAAACCAAAGAAAACACGGCTCGATATAAAAGAATCTAAAACTGAAAAACAAAAATTGCAAAATTTTTCTCTGTCAAAATTTCGTTTTTTCTTTGTTGAATCATCTAGCAGACACAAAAAGCAATATACACTAAATAAAAATTTCAGAAATTTACAAATTCTTTAGAATAAAAAAAAAAATGAAAAGTAAAAAGTATTTACAATTTTGGATTTATTTTTCATGGATTTGAAATGCAGTTATTATACAATATCGATGTTTTAATAACAGACAAATAAAGGAATTAATCAATAATATTTAAAAAAAAATTCAATGAAATATTCATATAATTGATTGATTCATTTTAATGGTTTACAAACTCGTCAAGGATTATTTTATGCTAAGGGTTTAGGTACTTCAAGTCCTTTTTGAGTGGGGTCTTACTCCTCTGCCGGAGATAGTCAGATATTATAACCCTAACCAACAGAGTCTGTTTTTGAGTGGGGTCTTACCTCTCTGCAGGGGGATACAGCCAGCGTATTCTAAGCCTCATCGACAAATTGAGTTTGTTTTGGGGTAGGGTCTCACCTCTCTGCAGGGGATACAGTCAATGTATTTTAAGTCCCGTCTTACTCCTCTGCCGGAGATAGTCAGATATTATAACCCTAACCAACAGAGTCTGTTTTTGAGTGGGGTCTTACCTCTCTGCAGGGGGGATACAGCCAGCGTATTCTAAGCTTCACCGACAAATTGAGTTTGTTTTTGGGGTAGGGTCTCACCTCTCTGCAGGGGATACAGTCAATGTATTTTAAGTCCCGTCGACAGAACAAATAGATTATTTATTAAACGAAAGGTTTTGAATTTAGCACGTATAGAGGAACCATATCGCAATAACCTGACCATAAACACAAGAGACATTCGTAGCTTTGGCAGATTAACTATTAAGACAGCTCGTGCTTCGCTGGTTGAAGCAGTTTTTGACAACTATCATCGCAGGAAAGATATTTGTAATTTTATGTCCATTTGGACAGCAATATTATGAAATGGGGAAACGTTACCTACTGTTATCATTATTGCCAGTAATATGTCTGTGAAAATATGGTGTTGTAAGGAGGCAAACCAGAAAATAAGATGGTAGATTTTAGAAGACAGCCGTATTTAGTGGTTGAAATGATTGCATGATACATTAGTTTTATTTGAGCATCCATTCCATTGCCTTGTGTCAGCTATGTCGTTTTCCAAATTCTTCAAGCGTATGAGAAACGAATTTATTGTGGAATTTCTCCAATGAAATTGAAGTACGCTTAGCGTAACAGTTATCGCAAGAATTAAACTTTGGTTCAAATTTTGTTAATATAAAGCTGGTAAAATAATTATGATTTTTAAATTTATCATATTTTTTCGAGTTTCATATTTCTTAAGCATTTTATATATTTAAAAAAATCTTTGATAGTTTTAAAATACACGGTGATATTTCCAAAGGTACAAATACTACACTCTGATCCGAGGTTGAAATACCGTTGAGCGACATATCCAGAGCGTACCGTTTCTGCAAACCTGGCATTTTTCATGGGTACGATGCTTTTTTTAAAAGACAAATAGCATATAAGATCTGTCTCTGTCTGTCTATCTTTCTCTCTCTTAGTTTGTTCATTCCATTTCATATGAATTTCTTTCTTTCTTTCTTTCTTTCTTTCTTTCTTTCTTTCTTTCTTTCTTTCTTTCATACCGTATATTTTTTGTGTTTTCTCCCTTTCTTTATGTCTGTAGAATTGCTTACTACGAATTTGATATTGGATTCGTAAAGATGGTTTATAGATGATTACGATAACTAAAAAAGAACATGAAACACGTTGCATTTTTTTAATGGAACATATCTGCAGGAGCGACATAACAAGATGAGTAGGAGTAGTAAGTCACGGAAAGATGGAGGGAAAGACAGTAAACAGCCACAAATCGATCTATAGACAGAAGAATAAATAAGATCAATGGTTCCCACTATATATATATATATATATATATATATATATATATTAATTTGTGTTGCTTTAACTGTAGATTTAACTGGTTATTCGTTGCTTTTTGAGCACCAGATGTGCCGGGAGATATTTATCAGATTAAAACATATTTGATACTCTGGAGAATCCAGAGAAGGAAACATTCATTATCAATGAACTATGACCTCTCAACACTAACGTCTGTGGAATACTGACGCTTCTGTCAGTCAATGAATCAATCAATAACTTGATTAACGAATTAAGATAAATAGATTGATAGATATTTTGATAGTTAGGTAGGAATGAACAGACTGAGATTGATAGATATATAGATATATAGATAGATATATATGAGAAGACATTATGAGATAGATAGATAGATAGATAGATAGATATTAACAGACAACAAAATATAGATTGCTATATTGGTTGATAAATGGATATGAACTGACCATAGTAGATAGACAGGCTGACATCAAGACGGACGGATAGATAGAGCGTTATATAGATATGAATATACTGAAAGATAGATATGAGTTTACCATAGGTTGACAGAAAGACAAACAGATATGAATAGACCATACTTGATAGAGAGACAGAGAGATATGCACAGACTGACTGATTGATAGATAGGTAGATATGTATAAACATACCGTAATAGATAGAAAAATAGATAGATAGATAGATAGATAGTTTGATATGAATAGACCACAACAGATAGATATGACTAAATCGAGATAGTTAGCTAAGCAACCGACTATATGGACAGAAATAAACAAAGACAGTGACGGATTCAGCGAACAAGAATCATGTAGAGGAGTGCAGGGTGTGGTAATGATAATGCACTTGTGTAATGATGCTAAACTAGTTATGGAAGAGCAGTTCACTTTATTGTTCAGTCACATCAACGATGAGACTTTCAAAGCCCAGGAACATGGATCAAAGAAATAACGAAATGAAGTCTGTGTTAATTCTTTTTTCAGGTAGACCCTGATGAAATGATGGAACTGAGCAGTTTCCGATAGCAGTAAACAGCAATGTTCATATATATATATATATATATATATATATATATATATATATATATATATATATATATATATGTGTGTGTGTGTGTGTGTGTGTGTGTGTGTCTGTGTGTGTGTGTGAAGAGGTTGTGATACGGCAATCGAGTATATATATGCATGTACGTGTGTGTGTGTGTGTGTGTGCGTGTGTGGATATATGTGAGTTTCTACGAGTCTGTATGTGTGAGAATGTATGTACTTGTTTGTAAGGCTTAGTTTATAGATCTGAAGAAAGGTCGATTGATATGAGATAGTTCGCCTTGATAGATGTAAACCCTGTTTATATTTTACTCATATATCCATCTGTTTTTGCATGTCTGTTCATATCTATCTATCTATCTATCTATCTATCTATCTATCTATCATTATTTCAATCTATCTATCTATCTATCTATCTATCTATCTATCTATCTATCTATCATTATTTCAATCTATCTATCTATCTATCTATCTATCTATCATTATTTCAATCTATCTATCTATCTATCTATCTATCTATCTATCTATCTATCATTATTTCAATCTATCTATCTATCTATCTATCTATCTATCTATCTATCTATCTATCTATCAGCATAGATAAGTATCATGAAAATAAGAGAATAATTGTTTCAAATGTCAATTACTGTTTAATTTAGCGACAAATTCGCACCGCATAGCATTTTTCTGCCAATTTATCGTCAATTTCATGGCAAGTTTTTACTTATTATCTGATCGGACAATCACTTTAAGTTGTAGTTGCCCTTACTTGAACTTTCGGCATCGCTCGATTTGCAAGAAGTGAAGAGTAATTTGTAAGTCTGGAAAGAAATAATCAAAAGACGAGGAAAAAAAATGATTGCCTGAATAAACGAGAGAAAAAATATCAAAAGATCATATGTACATGTACACACACACACACACACACACACACACACACACACACACACACACACACACACATATATATATATATATATATATATATATATATATATATATATATATATATATAACTGTGTGTGTGTGTTTGAAGTTGTGTGCATTTAAATATGTGTGTAAATATATACATGTATATATACATAGATATATATATATATATATATATATATATATATATATATATATATATATACATCCTCATTCACTTATGTTGCCCAGTCGGCTTGGGCTGTAGAATACACCAACTGCACCTCTGCAGAAGGGTAAGACTCCCTACCAGCGAGTGTCCTGATATGACGCTAAATAATCTGGTGGTGAGGTTCCTGTGATGCTGGGGCTTTTGGGAAAAGTACCCCTTCATTGCCATTGCTACCAGGTTCACTCTGGCCCGGTGTGGTAACACCTGAACTAAACTGCATACTTATGCCAAACTGAATAGTTTGAATTAAAACTGCTTGACTAAACTGAATAGCTTGAAATAGAAGTGTTTTTGACAATTAAAGTGTGTACTTACATTTAAACTGCGTACTTATGCTAAACTGAATTGTTTGAAATAGAATTGTTTTGGACATTGAAACTGTACATACGCTAAACTGAATTTTTTAATATAGAAGTGTTTTGACATTTAACTGTGTGTAAAGAAAATCTATTCTTATACTAAGCTGAATTGTTTGAATTAGAACCGTTTGGCTAAACTGAATAACTGGGAATAGAAATGTTTTTGACAATTAAACTGTGTACTCATGCTAAAGTGAATTGTTTGAAATAGAATTGATTATTTGTCTGAAAATGGATTTGTCCTCGAGGTGTAATGGTTAAGGCGATAGACTGCGGAATTGTAGTCAGCGAGTCAGAACCAATACCAATTGGACCAATACCCTTGGGAAAGGTATGAACCCTCTTATCCTACCAGCTATGAGTTAAACAGTACCATTATTGTTATTCAAGGTGGATGACTTTGACATTAAATAACCCATAAAGGTTGATATGCCATTAAACAAAGAAACCAAAGTGAACGCATTGGCATGACTGGGGATCGAACTCGCTTTCTATGATGTTGCAGTCTAGCACGGTTGTCTCTACGCCACGTGGCTTTCCACCGTGAAAAAAATGCAGATATGAATTCTGTATTGATATTAAAAATGCTACTAATAATTACAAGAAGAAGAAGGAGTGTGGGCAAGATCATGATAATAATATTAAACATTTTTTGATTTTTAACAATTTCCAGTAAAATATTTCAACTCAAAAAGTATGTAGTAAGTATTTTGAATGTAGTAGCCTTAATAATGTTACTGGGAATTACCAGAAAAAAAACTTATATAGAATAAAAGAAAAATAGTTGATGGATACAGGATTAAAATTAAGTAAGAAAAGAGAAAATATTCAAAGATATTACGAAGGAATTAAAAGGAAGATAGATAAAAAAAAGACTGATATATATATATATATATATATATATATATATATATATACACGCTCACACACACACTCATATATATGCATTTGAACATAGAAAGATAGATAAATAAGTTGATAGATATGAAAAGAATGAGATAGATTGAGAGATATAAAAAGACCGCGATAGATGGATTAATAGAAAGATAAATAGATTGATATGAACAGGCTGACAAATAGGTAGAGAGAGAGAGAGAGAGAGAGAGAGAGAGAGAGAGAGAGAGAGAGAGAGATGTAAACAGACCTACATGTAGATATGTAATGAATAAACAATTATATATATATATATATATATATATATATATATATATATATATATATATAGTGTGTGTGTGTGTGTGTGTGTGAGAGAGAGAGAGAGAGAGAGGAAAGATAGAGAGAGACACACACACACCCACATAGAGAAGAGAGAGAGAGAAGAGAGAGAGAGATATATTTCTAGAAAAATTAACTTGCTGGAAATTACCAAGTCAATCACCTGATCAATTTATAGATAGATGATTCACAATACGATAGATACGAAAAAAAAAAACTGTTGAGAATGAAAGAATAAAGATGTGAGGAAAAGAAAGAAAGAAAGAAAGAAAAAAGAGAGCCTTTAAAGTAGCCAAAGATTAAACAATGATTATACATATGCCAGGAATTGTTGTCTACTGTGTTGCTATAGCAACCAGGTCGACGTACACCTGCTCAGAAAATAACGTCTTCATACGCCCATTTCCGCCTTTTCACCCATTAATACACAAAAGAACCCCCTCTTCATTTTTGTGGAAAACGTACGATTCTAACAGCAAGTAGGAGAAAAATATAGAAAAAGTCTTCTGTAGACACAGTGGAAATGCATTATTATTATTATTGCTGTTATGCCTTTTGTCGTCCCCGTATCAAAAGAACGCTAAAAAAAAAAAAAAAAAAAAAGATCTGTGATGTTCTTATAAGCAATTCAAAGAGTAATTTTCATCAAGTAAAGGAATGGTGAAAATGGAAAAAAAATTGATGGTAAAAGAGAAAAAGTGAAAAAAAAAAAAAAAAAAAAAAAAAAAAAAATAGACAAAGAAAACACTGAACAATAAAAGGAAAGAAATAATGTAACTACCGATAAGAGATATTAAATTTTTGAAGTTACTTTCACTGTTCTGTAATATTTAGCACAAAGTAATTTCGTTTTCATTATTTTACGAAAAAGAAAGGAACATTTTTCAATGCAACAAAGATAGATGTAGGGATTACCTTTTTGGTCTTTATAAGAATTAATGAAATTAACCCCCGAGAAAATTTGAATATGTAAACAACAATAGATATTATACATAATCTATCTATCTATCTATCTATGAGGAATGTCTGTAAAGTAATATAAAAATAACACTAATCCAAGATGTTTATAACTATGCAAATAAAACATTACGAATATATACTATGTTTACTCTTAATCGCCATCGAGATTGACACAGTCGTGCCATTGGTGTACGGGTGTATAAATACCATTCTCGAAGAACGTGGAATCAAGGAATTTGAGTCTCACTTACACCTTTTCAACAAGTGTCATCTTCGGCAAAATTTTTTTCTCGGGAGGGAAATGTTGACGCAATAAATAGTTGTATAAATAAAATCCAGTTTTCATCATTAGATTACGGACTTATTAATTTACCTAGGTGTATGCATGTGTGTGCGTGTATATATATATATATATACATATTGGCCCAGTCGGCTGGAGCTGTAGAATACACCGACTACATCTCTGCAGAGAGGTAAGACTCCTTCAACGAGTGTCCTGATATGACACTAAACATTCTGATGGTGGGGCTCCTGTAATGCTGGAGCTTTGTAGAATGCGGAGTACTCCTTTACTGCCATCACTCCCAGGTCCACTTTAGCCCTGAGTGGTACCACCTGATATGGTCCTATCAATGGGTCAAATAGAGCTAAACTGTGTGCTTATGGTAAACTAAATTGTTTGAAATAGAACTGTTTTTAGATTTAACTGAATGTAAGTAAATAACTAACGTTTAATTGAATTGTTAGTGATACATAGCAATATTTGGAACCATTTAACTTTGTTGACTAAACTCAATAGCTTGAAACAGAAATGTTTTTGTCATTTAAACTGTGTAATAATGCAAAGCTGAATTGTTTGAAATAGAATTGTTTATATGTATAAAAATGGATTCGGCATTAAATAACCTACAATGGTTGATATGCCATAAAACCAAACCATATATATATATATATACCAGGTACTGTTACTGTCACCTCCAACCTCATAGAATGTTCGCCAATGGTCCGGGAGATCGGGGTTCAATCCCCAGTCGAGTCATACTAAAGATTCAAAAAATGGTACTTGATGCCGTCTTGCTTAGCACTCAGCACTATAAGGTAAGGATCAAAGGTAAAGTGGAGCAATCCTGGGAATGGAGTAACGCCCTCTCCTACACCTTGGTGTAGTAGCTATTGAAAAGGGAGCCTTCGGGTCTCCCTCGACTAAGATCACTAACTTTATTTAACTTTAGTCCCATATCATTCGAAAAATTGCTTTTTCTTTTTTTTCCTTTTTTTTTCTTTTCTCCTCTCTTCGGAAAGGTACTAGGAGGTATTTTAAGTACTTATTCTTGGTCCGTCATTAGTAAATGAGTTCTGTCTTTTTTGTATGCTTAATGGACAATTCTGATACTTCAGACATGCAGGACACTGCTGGAGAAGCAGAGATGAACTCATAAGAGATGTACTCTTATGGATCCCCACACATGGCCGCGCAAAAGCAGGGCGACCAGCTCGAACGTACATTCAGCAGCTATGTGAGGATACAGGATGTTGTCCTGAAGACCTACCTAGGGCGATGAACAATAGGGAGGAGTGGCGAGAGAGGGTCAGGGATATCCGTGCTACCAGCGCGATATGATGATGATGAATAATTAAATGTTCATAAATTTTACGCCCCATTTCCAACTTTTTATGACAACTCTACCAGTGTGGTTGTTTTTAATTAATTTCCTCTTGACTACGAGCGTTTGACCAGCCCATTGGCCAATTGGATTGAGAGTTCACCAATGGCTCGGGAGACCCGGGGTTCAATCCCAAGTCGAGTCATACCAAAAACTCAAAAAATGGTACTTGATACCTCCTTTCTTAACACTCAGCATTATAAGGTATGGATTAAGAGTAAAGTGGAACAATCCAGGGTAAAGAGTAGCGCCCTCCCCTACACCTCAGTGTAGTAGCTATTGAAAAAAGAATTTTCGGGTCGCCCTTGAGTACGGTGGCCAACAAAACACATGTTTTTATCTTTTTATCCTCATATATACCTGTTCAGTGTTTTAATGTTAGCGTAAACTTTCCCCTTCAAATGTGTTCTATGATTATAAAAATGTTATTTCCATGGTCGCTCAGTAGCTCTAATTACGCACAATATTTGTTTCACTTGGACTTTTAAAAAATGACTTGGTCGAGAACATTCCGTATCAAACATCTGCCATTCACGGGCAGTCATCATTGAATCTGCAGTTGCAAGGGGGCGGTTAAAGATTACTTGAACTACGACTATCTAAAACTCGGTATGTATTTTAATTGATTACAGTATATATTTCTGCACGATTAAATTATTTTTTTCTGATAACTTCATTGCTAGTTTAGTGAGTGCAATCCTCAAAGATGGCTTATTGCAATGGCTTTGTGTTAGAAGTAAATTCAGAAAATATCAATCATATGGAAGTGACATTTTAAAGTTAAATAAGGGAAGAAACACATAAACATTGATGGAACAGATAAAGAGAGAGAGAGAGAGAGAGAGAGAGAGAGAGAGAGAGAGAGAGAGAGAGAGAGAGAAAGAGAGAAGATTTTCAGAGGGCGGTAGAAGACAGAGACTTTGTTTGTAATCTATCTATCTATCTATCTATGTCAGGTGCCTGATGATTATTCCAACAAATGCTTGAAACTTAGTCGTTGCAAGTAAAGTTTTAAAAAAATCTTTTTTTAGTGTTATTTTGATCGTAATAAGTTAGATCTTTTCTTAGAACAGAGATAACTTGTTAGATATTGTCAGTAATTGCTAAAAAAATTACATTCTTATATATATATATATATATATATATATATATATATATATATATATATATATATATATATAAAAGTAATGTAATTTGGTTGATCAAATAAAGTTTGAGCTAGACAATCTCAAGATATATTTCACTCTACTTCCCTGCCCTCTCCCAGGGCGCCTCTGGTGGTGTAATGGTTTGCCAGTTCGACTAGCAAACCTTCACGAGTGAGTTCGAGTCTCTTTGGGTGTCCCATTCATTCGGCCTTGTGCCACATCGAAGCAAAGAGCTTTGTAAATTACTTCTCCGCCCTCTCCCCACTCTCTCTCTCTCTCTATATATATATATATATATAAAACTATTCTACCAACGCTTTTGTATTCACGCACACACGTTTACACTACCAAACTCGTGCATGTGATTATACACACACACACACACACACGCGCACATATATATATATATATATATAGAGAGAGAGAGAGAGAGAGAAATGGTGAGAGTGAAAAGGCGAGGGAAAGAAATAGAATGTGTGAAAAAGACAGAGAGAAAAAAATTTGAGAGTGAAATTGGGTGCTTGAAAGTGTTGGTTAGGATTCAGTTTCGTTTCTTCGTTTAGTGGTATATCAACTTTCGTGGGTTATCTAATGCCAAAGCCATCCTTGTTGAAAGATAGTAGTAGAAAGTGGTGGAGGGTCTGACATGTCAAGGAGAAGAACGTGATTGATTATATATATATATATATATATATTAGAGAGAGAGAGAGAGAGAGAGAGAAAGAGAGAGGAAAGAAAAATCAAAGTGAGAGAAAGAGGGAGAGGGAGAGAAAAAACATATGGAATATATATTTTTCTTTCCTCGATCAATCAGTGTCGTTTTATTATTTTTTTTCTATATGTCACTCTCGGCCTCTTTTCTTTTTCTTTTGTTGATCTTTTTTATTAAATTACACTCGGACGTATCCAGAAACGAAATTAAATTTCGATCTTTTTATTGTCAGTTGATTCTGGCCAATAAAGTAGTGCTTGGATTGTAAGGTTTATGAACGTCATTTACTGGATCATTTCAACATGGCCGATCATATTGATTTAACTTGATCACCGCATGTTTTCGCTCCCAGAATTTACATGTTGACGATATAAATTAATAAAGCACTAAAATGTAATAATTAGCAAAACATTCTAAGCAAAAAGCTGATGAAACGAAAGAAGGAAAAGCAAAAATATTAAAAAAAAATGATATTCATCCAAAAATGATAGGAAAACGAAAGACTCGAAAGACGATGTATTTGTTGAATGGCTCTTTAATATGACACATTAATGTAAAGAATTTTTAATCCGAAGAGAAAAAGTGTAATGACTTATCAGATACGTGTTAGTGGTATATCAACTTTCGTGGGTTATCTAATGCCAAAGCCATCCTTGTTGAATGATAGTAGTAGAAAGTGGTGGAGAGTCTAACATGTCAAGGAGAACGTGATTGATTATCTACATATATATATATATATACAACAGTTTTGTCGAATGAGATTTAAGTTCTTGACAGATAAAATGTCGACGGACAAATACTCACAATTACAGACTGTTAGTGCTTGTATGGAACGCGCACAAATTAAAAATAAGATATAAAAAATACAAATTTCTGAGACAGTTGGTTGTAATACATAAAAAAATTGATATAACATACAATTAAAACTTAATTTCTAAAATTTAAAATTTAATCTCAAGAAGACGAAGAATATAAGTAGGAGAGATCATAACACTCCTAACGTCCGAATGCTTTTAATGCAAATGTTATGCATGATTAATTGCAAATCTCTAAAAACAAAACCGAACAAAAAAAAACAAAGCCCCGCTCCTCTAAAAAAAAAAAAAAAAAGAAAAAAAAAAAAACCGAAACAAGACAAAAAAAAAAAAAACAACAAAAAAACTAAAACAAAATCAAAGCCAAACAAAACTAAAAACCTTTCAGTATTACGAGAGTTATCCTTATAAAAACGAAGCAATTCACAGTAAACAAAATATCCCTAAAGTAGTAATGCACACACACACACACATATATATATATATATATATATATATATATATATATATATATATATATATATATATATATATTTAATCTATAATTTTGTTGATGCAGAAAAAGCCTAGATTGTACAATTTGGTAATTCTACACACTGATATCTGGGAAAAAAAAATTCTGTAAAAATAAGAAAAGACGAAAAACACACGTGCTACTTGAAAATAATCAAGTCTCACGTATGTCTAGTCAAGAGAAAAACCACCGACAGACTTACCTAAGCTAAAACATAATAAAGTGCTCAATGCATGATTTAGAGCAAATATTACGAAAATAATTCTTACATGGTCAAGAGCGAGTCTCGCTAAGTTTCACCAAACGGCTTTTCAGGATCGCACTGGCTTTATTTCCAAAAGTGTATTGTATGCAATTTTGGGGTCCCAAGTTTTGAGGTGGAGAAGTACTTGCTGGTCTATGAAACCTGAGGAGCCCTAGCTTGCAACAATCGCCTATCCATTGAATAATACAATTGGTCATTCATTCTTCACCAAGCGTGCTACAATCACCAAAATACCGCATTTACTCTATGAGAAAAGTCCTACTTCAAACTCAATGTACAATTTATGAAAAATGATGAGAATGGGAAAAAACCTTGAAAGAAAAGTAAAAATAGAACAAAATAAACACCCGTTTGGTTTCCCTCCCATCTATAAAATGGAAACTAACTGTATTCCGGGATCCGAGGGGACCGAAAACAAGCCAAACCTTCCCTAGTGGGGGAGGGAAAGTAAGCTAAAGGGGGGAAATAAACGCAGGGTAGGATGTGGTATGGTAGGTTTATGCAGGCCACAGGAATGAGAATATAGATATGAATTCCAAGATCTTCAGAAAACCAGGATCGCATTGGCGAAGTGGGTTAGGATAAAATACATTTTATTGGTTAAAAAGATCCCTCACCTATACAAAAATTAGCATATTAGAAAAAACTCACTTTATTCGAGAAACCGATAAAATGTTTTTCCTTTTTTCTACAGTGAACAATTTTTATCAATCCTTTTATCTACTAATTAACCAATTTTCCCTATGTCTGCAATTATTAAATACTTCAGAACTTTTGTTAAGCAATTCCTTTGGTCTATTATATGTAGCTATGGTTAATTCTTCCTTTATACAATATGTAGCCACCCCCTTATATTTACTACATCTTTTTACGTTCTACCATTTTAATATAGGATCTATACCAAATTTGTTTTTGACTTTCCATGCGAAATTGGACAAACTAGTTTTATGTCTTTTATGAAATATATATTTCATGTGTGAAGCTACTTTTATGATCCTAATATCTATGTTTGAAAGGGTCTTGAGTTGAACCCACATACACTTTTCTATCATTCCTATTGTTACAATTACTGATTCAGCTGTAACTTGATTTCACGGTGTTTTTAATAAATATTTTTGATAAATTACTCGTCTTAGGAATATTTTTCCTGACATTTAAAAAAATTCTTTTGCTATTTTTGTGGAATTGCTTAACCAAAGGTCTGAAGTATTTAATATCAGTGCGATCCTGAAGAGTCGTTTGGTGAAATCTAGCTAGACTCGCTCTTAGCTATGTAAGAATTATTTTCATAATTATATATATATATATAAATATATATATATATATTTATATATATATATATATATATATATATATATATATATATATATATATAATCCAGTCTGGTCTATTTATAAATAAAAAGTAATAAAGATGGGTGACTGAGCATATATATATCTAAGTTAAGAGAGCGTATAGACAAAGACAACAACCTTGATCTAATGATCATATAGGCATAAAACTTACCGTCACTAAGCGCCACTGACTCTATCTAAGCTGTATTCATTTACATAGATCTCTTTCTCTCTCTCTCTCTCTCTCTATATATATATATATATATATATATATATATATGTATATATATATATGTTTGTGTGTGTGTGTGTATGTATATACATAATGACCTGTGTATTTACCCAATCGCCCTACCACGATCCGACACAAATACAATTTCTTAGAGGAGTTTAATATGCTTGAATTTAATTTTTTCCTTATCCAGCCCGGTTGCCATACCAAGTCTTAAGAGCCCAGTCTGTCGTACTATTTACTCATAACCCGATAAGAACTAGTTGGACTCATAACTTTCGCAAGGGTATAACTGCTTTGTGAAATATATATATATATATATACTTGGGAAGCTGTAACTTTCTATCCGTATTTTTGCAATTCGCTCCCCCGAAGATGGCCCCATTTGGAGCCACAAGTACTTGGGAAACATATGGTGCCTTCTTAAATTCATTCCATCCGAAAGTCAAACGACGCGTACGAAGACTTGAACGGATCAAAGATAAAATAGCAGACACGATCTATCAGTCCTTTTTAATTCACTATGTTTAAAAGAGAAAATGCTGCCTGTCTATATATATATATATATATATATATATATATATATATATATATATATATATATATAATACAATATGTTAATAGAGTGAGGTTGATTCTCACCGGTAGCTCTCAAGACTATTGGAAAAACTCTCAGTCCCCATTTGGCAGAGGTGGTCTTATATCACCTGAAGGGCAGGAAAATATATATCTTCATCCCATGGATTTTTAATCAAAACATTCAGGATACTGAAGAGAAAGTAGGGACTTACTAGGAAATTTGGCACAGATTTCCATATGAGTTCTTGTAAGTGCTTAATTCTCAAACAACTAACGGGAACGGCTGGTGATTAATTCCACAAGAATTTAAAGTGAACCGTCTTGGCTTCTCAGAGACATACTTGCACTTTTATTTTGGTGCTTGAAAGAATTTAAAATAATCCTAAGAGCTCAGCATTCAAAACCAGTGTTTTCGATGAGGAATATCATTCAAAATAATTCAAAGAAGTTTCTCCTTACAGTCACTGGCAGTTCTTTGGATAAAAACGTTTGTCATTTCCGAAATTGGTGCTATGCCTTTCAGTAAAGTTAGGGATGTTCAGTGTCAGTAAAGATATTGAGCAATCACTACGAGCAAGTCGATTTACTGACACGACTAGGCCATTTTGGAGAGGGAAACGAGAAAAGAAAAATATAATATATATATAGATTTAATTCGTGTTTTTCACTCCAGCTTGATTGGATTCCAAGCAAAAGAAGATAGCAAAATTTGACAAATCAAACTTGAAAGAGTAATACAGAGAGAGAGAGAGAGAGGTAAAGAGAGAGAGAGGTAAAGAGAGAGAGGTAAAGAGAGAGAGAGAGAGAGGTAAAGAGAGAGAGAGAGAGAGAGAGAGAGAGACAGACAGACAGACAGACAGACAGACAATTATGATTAAAATCTAATGCTAAAAGCATTTTTAATCCGTAAATTCTATACAGATGCTCTCAACATGAAAATGAAAGCAGTATCACAATCGATTTCAATTATAATTTAAGATAATAATAAAACAAAATAAAAACTCGTGACTTAGAATTTCACGTTATCGATCCTCCGGTGAGCTAGTGTTCAAAACGTTTATTCGTCTTTAACTCACCAATTAGCTCATCTGAGGATTGATAACGTTAAACTCTGAGTCGCGAGTTGTTATCCTGTTTTATTATTGTTATTATTATCTTATTTCATACTGATATATATATATATACACGTGTGGCGTAATGATTATTAGTGAGCAGGGTTTAAATTCCAGCTGACGCTGCTTCGTTTACTTTCTCCGTATGCTTTTTCAAAGGTACGAATCCGTCTTTTCTTCTGCCAACTATTAGTTAAATAGTAGAGTAAACTGTGCCCCATAGCTTTCAAGAGTAACCAGTCTAGGAGAAGAACAAAGTCAGGAATCCCTAAGTCTTACAATACTGACTTTTGGTTTTTGGAACGAGAGAGCCAACCCTAAATCAAACTATGACGCATCTGAACATTGACTGGAGTCTAGTAAGATGCTGCAGTATTTGCACCTGTGGATCGTTTCCGACTTTACGTGCCATTAGTGTTCAATAGTACAAGTTAAGATAAAACTGATGGAGATCTGCGCAACTTCCTCAACTATTTCATATCTTTCGTTTTCCTTATTTTCCACTTATGAAATACCTTACTGTCGGCAGGGCTTAATATGTCGACTGCATCCATTGTAAAGGAGTTATACCCCCCCCCAAAGTGTGCCCTGATTATGACACTAAACTGCATAAGGTGATGAGGCTTTGCAGAGAACACCTTCATTCCCAAAGCCCAGTTGGCTGGGGCTGTAGAATACACCGACTTCATCTCTGCAGAGGGGTAATGCCCCCTCCCAACGAGTATCCTGGATATGACACTAAAAGATATTATGGTGAGTCTCCAGTAATGCTGGGGCTTTGGGGAGTGCGGAGTACACCTTCATTATCATCGCTCCCAAATGCATTCTGGCCCGGAGTAGTAGCACCTGATAGGATCCTATCAATGGGTCAAATAGAACTGTTTGGTATTTAAACTGAGAGCAAATAAATGATTAATGCTAAATTAAATTGTTTGAAATAGACCTGTTTAATTATTTAACTGTGTGTAAACAGTAAAAATTGATTGGATTATTTACATACGTAACAGTATTGTGAACAAAACAAAGGAAAAAAAATATACGTACATAACAGTACTTAGAATCCAATTATTCACTTTCCAGGTATGGGTAAATAGTGGAGCAGATTAGGCTCTTTAATCGTTTGACAAAAAACCACAATAATAAAATAGGGACGTCATCGTAGATATCGATGGGCTACTATGATTGCATGATTAATTTCAATCTCTCTAGATCGCTGAATATATGTAATTATTTAAGAATTGCCTAAGTAAACGTATCAATCCACACACACACACACACAGATATATATATATATATATATATATATATATATATATATATAAGTTATTCTTCAATATAGCTGTCTTTCACCTTGAATTTAGCCAAGATAACCAAAATAATGCCTAATTTCAAGTGTCTTATATAATCAACCTTACCTTAATTACATTCGTTCATCTGAAAAGGCCCTAATTAATCCTCGTCAGTTGTAATCCCAAATCCAAACTCCATCTCTATAATCAGGATTCTTTACTTCGTCCGGACGTTTATCCGTCTTCAACGTAATTATCTTCGATTTTCCTAAGCCTGACTCATCCAACTGCTTTAGTCACGTGATGACTTTTTCTTTATTCCTATTTAATCTTCTTTCCCTTTCAACCCACCTGGGATGCGGAGTGTGACACGTGGTCATTTTAACGTTGGTTTCATTTGCGTACTCATGGTCAAGATAAAAAATAACCTCAGACCGCCGCTTTCACACTCTTACACTAGCGTCAGGCAACTATAACATACCCCTACGCCTTTTTAGTGTTGCTACAGAATTGGAATCCTTGAGACTAGCCACCCGACTTCGATCTTTTGTAACGTTCTATCCAAAGATAAGTGGACGGCCGAGAGAGAAGAATTGGTTCTACACTTTAGTCTCAGCCAGAAGACCGTGTAAAAGATTTCTTAACTGATTTTTTTTTTACTGTAATGAGTTTCTTTTAATACTTGGTGACCGTAGTCGAGTGTGATCCGAAAGCTCCCTTTTCAATAACTACTACACTGAGGTGTCGGGGAGGGTGCTACTAGATTTCCTGATTGCTCCACTTTACCCTTGATACGTACCTTATAATGCTGAATGTTAAGTAAGGCGGCATCAAGTACTATTTTTGAGTCTTTGGTATGACGCGACCAGGGATTGAACCCCGGTCTCCCGGGACATTGGCAAAACGCATAAAATCATTGTAAGCGTAATGGTTATCGTCATAGGAAGGGGAATTGGCAACATGAGTTCAAATCCTGGAACAGGCTGGTGGCATTTCACTTTGCGCTAATGCCTTTTCAGACCTGTTATGAGGTAAATAGTAGAATAAACTGGTTAAGCAACCAAACTCGAAGGAAAACTCTGAATTCAAATCTGGCTTTATTACGCTTAAAATTGACTCTATATGACATTCTGCTCGTAGTGGAGGGGTTGGGTAGATACATACACGTATAAACTCGTTTGAAATCTCTACATATCTACATTATTATATTGGGTCGGTCTAAAACGTTTGTTCTGTCTTTGTCGTTAAATGAATAGATCAACATGACTACCTAGCTGTGAGTTTGTTTCTCACTAGGTGCCTCATTGTTGTGACTTTGTGTCGAAGTAAATGACGAATCAGGCGCAGAATGGATGGATGTTTGCATTTACACAATCTGTCGCCTCAAGCAAGATACGACACAAGGTCAATTTTGAAGTGGAGTACAGCTGGTTTTCTTCTCTAGACTTGTTGTCTTACCAAAGCTAGAGAGCTTAGCCTGCTCTACTATTAATCCATGGAGAGGGGAAAGAAATGAGGTAGATTCATACCTTCCCCAAGGAAAATTAGCGCGAAGTCACTTGTGATCACTGAATATTTAAAGTATTAAGATAGAAATTCAGTTTATATTATTAGAGATATTTCATTATCTTTGTCTTCATCCCTTGTTCACCTGTAATGTAGTGCATGACAGTTACGTTCTGCTATTACATTCAAGCACATGTGTGTGGCGAATTGACCGGGAAATAATTTCAACGTCGTCTGGTGCAGGTTAAGTAGAAGTAAAATCGGAAAATATCTCAGAAATTTGAAAAAAGGAATCAAAATATCTCCACCAGGAAGTTGATCGTCATAAATCAATTTCATATCAGTGTCAGCTGATGGTCTTTCACTGGAGTTTGAGTGACAGCAAGTCTCCTCAAGTCTCCAAGACTCCTCTCAGTTCTCTGGCTGTTCTCCATAATGTAGTAATTTGGATGGTCTCCACTCGTCTTTCAGTCCCTTTAATAATCCTTTGGTGACTGTACCAAAGGCATTAATCACAATTGGTATATTTGTCACTTTCATATTCCATAGTTTTTTTCAAATCCCTCGCAAGGTCCCAGTACTTATCCTTTTGTTCACTTTCTTTTTGTTTTGCAAGTTCTTTTTTTGTTGTTGACTATTGTAAGGTCTGGTTGTCTGGCTGAGATTAGGTGATCTATTCGTATGTCAAAATCCCAAAGGAGTTTATGTGTGTCATTCTCTAGGACAGATGCTGGGTTGTGCACGTACCATTTGTTCGTATGGTCAAATTTCAATTTCTTGCACAACTCCCAGTATATCACCTTTCTCACCCAGTCGTGTCTATTCTTATACTTCTTTTGTGCTAATTTGCGATGTGATATATTGTTTCGTCTATATCACCACATAACTTACATTTGCTATTTTGTTGCGTCTTATCTATTCTCGCTTTGATATGTAGGTTCTTATGGCGTTGCTTTGAGCAGCTGTTAGAAGAGATTCAGTTTTTCTCTTAAGGTATTATTATTATTATAACCGGCTCATTGGCTACGTAGGTTGAGTGTTCGCTAATGGTCCGGAAGACCAGGGTTCAATCCCCGGTCGGGTCATGCCAAAGACTTTAAAAAATGGTACTTGGTATCTCCTTGCTTAACACTCAGCATTATAAGGTATGTTTCAAGGGTAAAGTGGAGTAATCCAAGGGAAGGAGTAGCACCCTCCCCTACACCTCGGTGTAGTAGCAATTGAAAAGGGAGCCTTTCAGTCATCCTCGACTATGGTCACCAACTTTACTAATTATTATTATTATTATTATTCCTTAACAGATTTCACAGCATTGAAAATCTGTAAACAGAAATATGAATATATTCCCTGCCTTCTCTTACTGGCAAGGCCTTTAAATGTTTTCCAAATCACTGGCCACAGTGCGCTTCTATTTCGTTCTTGATTTCGCCCTTCTTCAAACTGGCCCTGGCTCTGTCGACTGGGGCTGTAGAATACACCGATTGCATCTCTGCAGAGGGGTAAGACCTCCTCCCAATGAGTGTCTTGGATATGATACGAAACAATCTTATGGTGAAGCTCCAGTAATTCTAAATCTTTGGGGAATGTAGAGTTCGTCTTCATTGCTATCACTTCCAAGTCCACTCTTGACCTGAGCGGTAGCACCTTATGGGTTAAATAGAACTGTTTGACATTTAAACTGTGTACTTTGACATTTAAACTGAGTGCAAACAAATGACTTATGCTGAACTGAATTGCTTGAAATAGAACTGTTTAATCATTTAACTGTATGTAAACAAATGACTGATGTTTAGTTGAATTGTTAGTGATTCATAGCAATATTTGGAATCATTTAACTTTGTTGACTTATGCTTAACTGAATTGTTTAAAAAATAATTGTTTTTACATTTAACTGTGAGTAAATTAACGGCTTATGTTTAATTGAATTGTTAGTGTAAAATAGCAATACTTAAAGACATTTAACTGTGTACAAACAAATGATTAACAATAAATAGAATTATTCGTATCAAATACAAATAAGTGAAACCATTTAACTGCGTACAAAAATAACCTTAAACTCGTTTAAAAATGTTATCTACGAAATGTGTTTAGAAATCAAATATTTGATATATAGGTATAAAAATGATTTGGCTTTAAAAAACCTACAGTGGTTGATATGCCTAAGATCCAGTCCAAACCAACATAAAATCAAAACCATATTGGCCAGAATCGCCAGACGATTTCAAATTTCCATCGTCGTGGAGGCTTTCCGAGTTGTGGTTTTCGGTATCTCAGATACCACTCGGCAACTGCATGGGGCCACCTGTTGTCTGTGAACCTTGCGACTTTTCCTGTCCCACAGAACTTCTATTTTAGGCACTCTAAGATCATGTCCTCCATTCCACTCAGTTGTGAAATATCTCGCTTCGGATGTGATCAGACTACGACATTCCTTGAATGGATCTTTCCATAACCAGTCGCTGTTCTTCCTTCTTCACGTTAGCCCCCGTTTTGCATGTGTATAACAACACAGACAGAACGGTGCTATTGAAGAGGTTGGCACCTAGGATGTTGTCTTGTTTTGCCTTGAACCCAATTTTTATCATAGCAAATGCCTTCAACCCTGATTTAATACTTCGTGATATTTCTGCATAACATATTGCGGCACATATTCTCCATCCATCCAAAGTAGTCACTTTCTTCAACTCTCTCGAATTCATCGTTTCTTACTACTACTACTACTACTACATGGCCCTAACATAATACATCATAGAGTGCGATATTATTCAGGGTTGGATAAGTGATCGTGAGATATAAACGGACTGAGATAGATTAAAAACAGATTGAGAGAGAATGAGATTTTTAATGATAGATAGATAGATAGGTAGGTAGATAGATAAGATGAGATTATTTTCAATAATTGATAGATTACAGTGCAATTCAGCTTTTGAATGGATGAAAAATTGTCCAAGAAACTTTAGTAATCATGTAAAGGATAGCGAGCTAGTCTCTTAGATCGTTGCTAGTGATTTCGAATCTCGCTAAGTTCTTCCCACTTTTGGCCTTCTGTCAAACTAAGTAAAGAAATGTATTTACACATACCGTGTGCCATGAGCAGGATATAACACAAGGTCGATTTTTAAGCAGAGTACATTGGTTTCAATTCAGAGTTTTCCTTATTCTAAACGGGTTCCTGTACCAGTATTAAAAAGCAGAGTTTGCCCAACTAGTTGGGAGAATAGTTGGATTTATATATTTCTCAAGGGCATTTGCGCTATGTAAAATGCAAACAGCCTTGTCCAGGATTTGGACTCGGTTCACCATATCCATTTCCTACAACAATTACCGTTACGCCACAAGCACCTCCACTGTGTTTACGGATGTGCTCTGCGCTTGTAATTTCATCCGGAGTTGGCGGATTTTCGGTGGTGTTTCTGCGGGATAAATAAGATAATAATTGGTACGCAAAGACCGGGGGCGAAAATAGTACCGGTACTTTCAAGCCGATGAATAATAGACGACTTGATGAGCAACGGCCATGCTTTATTGGTACGAGATAAACTTTTTGTTCATTTTGAAATGAAAGGAGATTGCAGTGAGATTTACTTCAGGTGATTATCTGATATCTGCCGATTTGAAAAGGACAGACAGATTGATTAAGTTCTGTCACTCGTTACAATATTACATTGATAGTTTAACTCTTTTTGCTTGTATTGTGTCTGGCTGAGTAAAGTCTACTTCTGACACACGCGAAAACAAAAAAAGATAATAATAATAATAATAATAATAATAATAATAATAATAATGCCTACTTTTAATTAAAAAGAAGAAAAGAACTTATGAACTGGTAGATTTTTACCGTTCCATAGAGTGAAAATGAAAGAAAGTAAAAAAGAAGACAGAGAATTGAAAAAGCCGTGGAATATGAAAGTGAAAGTTGATATCAATTGTAGTTGATGCCCTGGCAACGGTCCTCAAAGAAAAAAAAAAAGAGACTGGGAGAACTTAAGATCAGAGAAAGAATCGAGACCATCCAGACCACAGCACTGATAAAATCAGCTAGAATACTTTGAAGAGTTATGGAGACCTGAGGGAATTTGTTGTTACTAAGGCTTTAGTGACTCCCCCCGTATTAAAACTGGTGTGAAAAAACCACTAAGAAAATAATAATAATAATAATAATAATAATAATAATCGCGAAAATCGATAAAGCGCAATAGAATGGCAAGTATTATGGGGAGAAAAAGCTAAAACAATCAATCACATTGTAAGCAAATGCAGCAAACTAACACAAAAGTAGTCAAGGACCAGACACGATTGGGTGCGAAAGGGGATCCACAGGGAATTGTGCAAGAGATTGAATTTTGACTATACTACCAAATGGTATAAGCAAAAGCCAGAATTCGTCCCCAAAAATCAGACCCATAAAATTCTCTGAGGTTTTGAGATACAAACAGCTCACCTGATTCCGGCCCGAAGTCCAGTCCCAGTGCTTATTCAAAAAAGAGAGAACATACTGTCTTCTACGTTAAACCGGACCAACGAAATTTCCTAAGCATTTAATGATAGACGTAGAATGTTTGGTTTTGTTGTTTAATGGCATATCAACCCTTGTAGGTTATTTAATACCAAAGCCATTCTTCTAGAAGAATAGTAGTAGTACTATTTAACCCATAGCTGGGAGGATAAGAGTGGTTCATACCTTTCCCAAAGGTATTTGCCCGAAAGTGAACGTAATAGCGCAACTGGAGTACAAACTTGCTTACTACGATTCCGCAGTCCATCACTTCAACCATTGCACCCCGAGGACACCTCCACAGTATTTAGATAACTCATCATTTACAGATGTATTTGCCTAATGAATATATTCATTCTGTCACGTGGTCATATTTCTAAACGGGAACATTTCATCTGCCTTTCGATTTTCACTAACTTGTACACTTCTGTTTCGGTTAATTATCATTATTATAATTATTTTTTTTTATAAATATGGTTTTAATCGGCGTCGTCCATTTTAAGTAGAGGATTTCTTTTCTTTTTTTCTTCTTTTTTTTTTTTTTTTTACATTTATCACATTTTAACTGTAGTTTCATATTCAGGAAGTACTTAATATAAATTAAAGAATGTAAACGGGAAGTTTTTAATGCATTATAGGTACTATGCAACTACCATCGTTTTTAAAAGCGAGATTGAATTAGTTATAATATAGACTGATAATATACAACGCTTTGATCAGCTCGATGTGTATGAGCTTTTTAGACTTTACTGTAATTATATTTAGTTTTTCTTGCAAGAACATCGTAAGTTTATCAATGTCGCTCCTGGCGAGTCTTTATTTTTATTTTATTTTATTAATTATTGATCTATGAAAAGAGATATTTGTTGCTGATAAGTTGGACAAACCTCAGTATCAAGTGACCCCTATCTGTAACCATAGAGTTGGAGCTGTCAATCCAGGAGTGAATCACTCAACTACTGAATAATTCGTGGTGTCTCTTTATATGAATAGATATATTGATTTTTCAGGAACTTCAAAACATTTTATGTATTTTTTGTTCGTTTCTATGGTCGTGGGTTCATTATTTACAATTTGTGTCGTGGATAAGCAAAGCAAATCGAAAAAAACCATCTGAGGAGCGGTTGCTATTTTGAGTCGTGCCTAATACAAGATCTAATCAGGATAAAAGAAATAAAAACAGAAACGAGAGAGAGAGAGAGAGAGAGAGAGAGAGAGAGAGAGTTGGATTGATAGACGGGTTGAGAAAAGAGGATAGATTGATAGAGAGAGAGAGAGAGAGAGAGAGAGAGAGAAATAGGATAGATTGATGGAGAGAGAGAGAGAATAGGATAGATAGAAAGAGAGAGTGAGAAAGACCGAGAGAGAATATGATAGATAGATGTAGAGAGAGAGAGAGAGAATAAGATAGATTGAGAGAGAGAGAGAGAGAGAGAGAGCGAGAGAGAGAGAATAGGATAGATAGATAGATGGAGAGAGAGAGAGTGAAATAGAAGGAATAGGATTGATAGAGAGATAAATAAATTGATAGTTTGAGAGAGAGAGAGAGAGAGAGAGAGAGAGAGAGAGAGAGAGAGAGAGAGTGAGAAGTAGGGTGATGAGAATTATGCTGCTTTAGAATATTCCAAAAGGATCGAAAGTATTTTATAAAGATCACGTATTCATCTTAATGAAAAAAATATTATCAAAAACAAAAGAGAAAGAGAAATAAGATTGACTGGTTTTAACGCTATGTCAACCCGTCAAGTGTTATTTTGTACCTAGATGTTAGAAAATCGTATTAATTGCATATTCATATTTACATATTTTTGCAATTATTTCTTAAGACTTTTTTGCACACAGTTATTTAATATCAGTATCCTTATCCAGTACAAATAATTTGAACGAAGTTGTAGGGTTTTAAGTTTTCTAAAAAATACTAATAATTATATGATTTAAAGTAATTATTTCTATTTAAGAATTGTTATTTGTTTGCACATAGCTATATAATTACAAGTAAAAAAGTTGGCGACCTAAGTCGAGGGTGATCCAAAGGCTCCCTTTTTAATAGCTACAACGCCGAGGTGTAGGGGAGGGTGCTACTCGATTTTCTGGATTTGGCCTTGATCCGTATCTTATAATGTTGAGTTTTAAGCAAGGTGGCATTAAGTACCATTTTTTGAGTCTTTGGTTTGACTCGACCTAGGATTGAACCCAAGTCTCCTGGACTATTGGTAAACACTACTCATTAAGCCAATGGCTCGGTACATTGGCATAATGGTTATAGTGTTTGCTAATGGCCCGGGAGACCTGGGTTCAATTCCAGGTCGAATCATTCCAAAGACTCAAAAAATGGTACCTGATGCTTCCTTGCTTAATACTCAGCATTATAAGGTACGGATCAAAGGTAAAGTGGGTCAATCCTGGGAAAGGAGTAGCACCGTCCCCTACACCTCGGTGTAGTAGCTATTGAAAAGGGAGCCTTCGGGTTGCCCTCAACTACGGTCACCAACTTTACTTAATTACAAGTAATTGATATTAATCCTTAGAAAACAATTTTTGTTTCAAGCAGGTATTCTTAATACAAATAATCTAAAGGTATATGGCATCAGATATTCCTATCGAATACGAATATTTTTTAAACAGATCTATTTGATCTTAGATGCGACCCTAACAGTTACTACCATTCCGGGTGAGAGTGGACCTGGGATTAATTTCAATGATTGAGTACTCGACACTCCCTAGAACTCCAGAACTGGAGCCTCATTATCAGGTGCAGTTTGGTGCAATAATTTTAAGTACAGAAGAAACAAAAAAAAAGTGTAAAAATAAAGACTTGAATGTTCTTAATAGAAAAAGAAGGTCGAAAAAGTGGAATGAAAACCAGACGAAAAGAAGAGAATGAGGAAAAAATGTTGCGATAGACAAGCGTTAATAAAAAAAAATATTAAATGAAAATATAAAAAAAATAAGAAAATAACATAAATAATGAAATAAAACATAAAGAAAAAGGGGAAAGTTAACAAGTCAAAAAAGTGCAAATAATCCTGAGAAAAATTAAAGGGGAAGAAGAAAGAAATACTAGAATATAAAAGGAGATGAAGGTATTAGTAAATGTGAAAATAAGTGAAAAAAAAGAAAAGAAAAGAAACAAAAACAAACCAAAAACCAACGCAGAAGAGAATTAGATAGTAAGAAGAAAGGGGAGATGAGCTTCATTTTCTCTGCCAATAAGTTTAGGAAAAAAAGAAAAAAGAAAAAAAGATGGAGGAAGTTCTTAATGGACAATCAAGAATGTCGATAGAAATGGATTTAATAACAGCCAAGAATTCGTTCACAATAAACGGGATTGGAACGTTTTTCTAACTGGCATTTCATATGAAAGAAAGAACAATAAAAAAGCGGCTTGATAGTTAAATGGTTGAACTATTTGCCTGTTGGCTATAACACCTTACAACATCAAAGAATAGAAAGACAATGTTCGAGATTTCAAAATTATTCACCAGCCTAATTGGAAAAAGACGAATTTTCTTTCTTTTTACGATACAACATGTAAGATCTCAAGTTTGAACATCTAAGTATTCGCTAAGGCAAAAACCAAATCGAATCAGAGATAAAGAACTACCCTATTTTATTATCGGCACGTCTTGGACAATTGTCCTTAAAGTTTTCGCAAATGAAGACAAAATGGCGAGACATGAAAATTTTATCAATAATTGAAACTCATCACATTGGAAATTTAAACAGAAAAACACTATATTAATCATGATAAAGGTTTTCTGCTTGGATCTCAAAGAGGATGAGGAGCTCTCTATGTTTTATCTCGCTCATTCTCGCTCTTATGAATAAATCTTACATACGTGTGTGGTGACCTGCTTGTTATCAACGGTTAAAAGGAACTAGTTTACCATTCGGATGTTTATTTGTAAGAGTAAGCCTTCTCTATTCTACAAATAGTGAATTCACTAGTTGTTCAGGAATAAAATATCTTTTACCTTCTGAGGGTCTCTTATGAAAAACATCGAATAAACCTGTTGACACTCAAATTTGACTTTCTAACTTTTCAGAGACAATTTAAAAAAACAAACAAACAAAAATATATTTTTCTCTGTGTAGAACAATCAGATTTGCTTTTTGTACATCTAATACAAAATTCCCTATTCACAGAATTAAAAAAAAAAAATTAACCGAATGCGAGTAAAATAAAATAAAAATAAAAGAAACAAAATTTGTAGCTGCTGGCACAAATATATATTTTTTATTTCTACGTCTCACTGTCGGTTGCATAAAAGAATGAAAATAGCAACTTTGGTTTATTCTTTCCATCTCGAGACGAACGTCTCACGTAAATTAGTCCCTCTCTTGTATATCTCAAACACAACCTTTATTTATATTTTCTAAGATAACGTTTCCGATAAACTTTTATGTGAATTCTGTTTTTGTTTGACTTGCTTCAATGTTAAGTATAGCAAGTCCTTGACTCGTTGTTTTGCTGAAATATAACATTAAAAAAAAAATCACTTTAAAATGTAAAAAATTCATTTTTGATTTTTTTAGCTAAAAAATGTGGTTGACATGTTGTAGAGCCAAGAAAGCAAGCAACCAAGAAAATAATTGCTCAAAAATTATTAGAATTGGATGAGAATGTTTGAAGCCATATATTTATGTCGAAATTATTTGTGTCAAGAACATTTATTTGAATCTATTGTTTTCAAATGATTATCATTGATTGTGGATGCTTGCTTGAAATTATATAATTGATTGCAAAAAGAAAAAAAAAAGCAAAGAGTGACTTCAGATTTACATAGCCCAATAAAGTTTGACATGTAAACCAACCAACCAACCAGTTTTTAATTTGTGTAGGTTATTTCTGATTAAACCAAGGAATTTTCATTGGTAGAGCTCGTTACTAGGAGTGGGATTAAATTTCATTTACCTCAGTCTATCTATCCTTCCGTCCACTTTGCGTAGGGTACACCAAAGAAAAAGTTGGATAGGAAGTTACAACGGTATTAATATATTGACAAGTACGGTACAAGGTCAAAGACTGGGGGCACTGTAGCCGGAAGATTGTGGTGTACTTTTCTTTTAAGCCAGTGACATTTGGGGAGGTGGGGCTCGAACATGGAACTCTGAGGCCCGTAAGCAATATGAAAATACCCCAGACATTGACTACATTATGAAGATACTAATGACTCAACTGTTTGCCATTACTAAAGAAAAAAAAAATCTTTATTCAAGTGTCCATGTAAAAATGGAATTCGATTTCATTTCGTTAAGACAGATCTAAAAAGAGTTGAGAATAAAACAAAGAAATAAACAGTTAACACATCAATAAAACACAATAAAAAGAATGAGGGGGACAAGGAAAAGTGAAGTGATCTCAGTTTGTCTGGGGAAAAATAGTGCCCCATCATCCCTCTTTTCAATAATCTGTAACAACCATCCCAAAATATCAACTGCAATATTTACAATTCGATTTTTTCCCTTTCCCTTTTCCACCACCGACTGATGCGTCCAAACATTTCGAACGCCATTTTGGGTCAAGTTTTTCCCATGTCAGCGCGCACGCGCACATACATATACAAAAAAAAGAAGGAAGCCAGAAATTGAGCTTGTTTTTTTTCTCCCAATTAATCAATGTCCCATAAAGTCACAGAGTTCATTATTTTTAGATTCACAAAGTAACAGAAAAAGTTTGTCAAAAAGTTGTATTGCCAAAACGGAAAACAAATTGATATTTGTGAACGAACTTTTATGAAAGGGCATATTCATGAATAACTCACTTTCAATGGGTTGTGAAATGATCAGATTTCTACTTTACATCCGGAGACGTTTGAAATGCAAGAATCTAATTTTTTCCAAATGATATTAAAGTCGAATTTACTAAAAAAAAAAAAATGAGAATATGAGTCAGCTGATTTGGATAATTTCTGTTCTTGAAAAGGAATTAAAATTGCTGCGTGCAAGAGGGAAAGTTTAGCCTAATGAATATCAGCATAAGAAATACAATCGGTGACCTGTGTTCAAATCCTGGACGAGACTGTTTACATTTCACTTTGCGTTAATGCCTTTGGAAAGGTATGAATCTATTTGTTCACTACCCTCACCTATTGATAAATAGTTGGACAAATTGTGTTCGTAAACCTAGTAAGGCAACCATGTTACATAGCCAGTTATGAGTACGTGAAATAGACATATTCACAGATACGTAAAACGTTCACAATGTTCATAAACATATAGGAATCCGAAAACACTCGAAATTAGTTCAGGTACGAAACTTTTTATTACCTTTTTGAGTTTAAGGTTTTTCGACATGAGGAGAGAGAGATACAATTTCTTCAACAAAGGTGCGGCAAAATTTCGTAGACCCCAACCGGTCTCGCCGAGGCGAGACCAAAAATCAACTACCTTCCTCTTGACTCGAATCTCAATTAACTGCTTTTTTTTCAAATCCCCCAAATCCTCAGCGCTTCCGGGCATGACGTTATTCATGTCCCCGGTCTTATTTCCTATCTGGGTTTTTTATTGTGACGTCTCTGATTGTCACATCCGCCCCACGCGCGCGTGAACACCTACGCTCAATGTGAGCACCTAACTAACCCATGCTCTAAGCGAAAGGTTCTCAGCCTAACTAAACCGAAAGGCAAGATATATTAGACGAAATCCCGCCAAGAAAGAAAACTGAATTCACACTAGCTGTACTAAGCTTAAACATTGACCTTGTGTCAAGTCCTGCCTATGACGGAGGGGTTAGGTAAATAAATACATGAAAGAGTCGAAGACACAGAAATATATTTGCACATATTAAGAATTTTCTCTACAAGGCAAACGAATCATTTATGCCCCTTTTACATGAGTGACAGTTTTGACAGCAGAGAAGATCTATATTTCATTGGGTTATATCATCATCATCATCAGGTCGTGCCGCCAGCACGGATATCCTTGACCATCTCTCGCCACTTTTCCCTATCGTTCATCGCCTCCGGCAGGTCTTCTGAGTTACATCCTGTGTCCTCACATAGCTGCTGTATGTAAGTTCGGGCTGGTCGTCCTGCTTTTGCTTGGCCATATGTGGGGGTCCATAGTAGTACGTCACTTACGAGCTCGTCTTTGCTTCTCCAGCAGTGTCCGGCGTGTCTGGCTCGTCTGACCTGTATAGTTTTCGTGATGGGAGGCAGGTGACCGTACAGTTGGCGTCTCGTGGGGTGTTGTCGCCAGGACTTGTTCAATATTGCTCTCAACATTCTTGTGTAGTTGCCGTCAAGTTTCTTCTCCAGCCGTTTGGTTAGCGTCCATGTAGTGCATCCATATAGCAGTATCGATACAACTGCTGCCTGGAAGAAACTGCGCTTCATTTCATCGGTCAGGTCTGATTTCCATATTATTGAGAGCCTATCTATAGCCGTCCATGCTTTCGTCAGCCGTGTGTCGATGTCGTTTTCTGTTGATGAGACGCTACTTCCTAGGTAGGTGAATTTGTCCACTAGCCTCTATTCCAAAAATATATACTAACACTCATCTACTTAGAAATTGTCTCTCTGTTTTGTAGTCAAACATTCGATTGTTCAAAGATTAAATCGGAATGTATCCAATGTTTTACCGAGATGAGTCAAAAGTTTTGCAATATTTTGGTAACTTATTTATTATATTCAAGTTACCACAAAAGCACCCTGGCATTGTGAAGCACCGTCTGAAGCCATCTTTTTGACAGTTCTTGGATCTCACACTGAGACGAAGAACTTCTTCTCTGAAGCTTCCACCTCCTTTTGGTTGTTGAAGTGTCGCGAGCGCAGAAAGGAAGCCATGGATCGGAACAAGTAATAATCCGTGGGAGCCAGGTCCGGATAACAGGCTGGGTGTGGCATCTGTTCGAGTCACTGAAGTTCCTCGAGTTTATTCTGTATGCTTGAACGTTTGCAAATATTGCAAAGCTTTTGACTCAAACGAGTATAACAAGACTAAACATGACTTAAAAGAGTCAGCATTTCGTTTTGTGTAAATTTTAGGTGCGGTCAGAGCCAAAAAGTTGGTTTAAATCTGTTACGTTCATCGATAACCGGTTGTGATTATTTTTTTTTTTATTCCTGTTGGGTTTTTCTTCGGGTCCCATCAATGATCGATCTATTGATTAAACATATCGGACCTTAGGATTATCATAATATTGATGTGTAGGGATATATTTACTCTATTACGTTCACTTTCGGGCAAATACCCTTGGGAAAGGTATGAACCCCCTTATCCTCCCAGCTATGGGTTAAATAATACCACAACTGTTCTTCTAGGAGAATGGCATTAGCATTAAATAACCTACAAAGGTTGATATACCATTAAACAAAGAAACCAAACCAAACCAATATATTTACTCAGAGAACCTCAGTACAACAATGAGTCAAATGGAGTTGAAGAAAATTGAGAAGTCCACATCTCTCAAGAGAAAAAGGCCCATCTGTCTTCAGAATTGGCACTAAATCTTTTGGCTCAAACACTTGCCAGTGTGACAAAACTAGAGTTATATATTAATAGGAAATTAATCACTCAACTCTTGATGTTGGCTTCACGACTAAAAAATTCATGTATCAAAATTACTATCATCTTTTATTATATATATATATAAATATATCATATTTACTAACCTCTCCGCTCGGGCAGGATTTGCCACAAGTTCAATTTTTAAACGGAGTTTAACAGGTTTGAATTCAGAGTTTTACTTCTCCCAGACTAGTTGCCTCACCAAGGCTGAAGAACCCAGTCTGTCCTACTATTTATTCATAGCTGGAGGGAGAATAATTGGATTCATTCCTTTCCCAATGGTATTAGTGCTATGTGAAATGCAATCATTCTCGTCCAGGATTTGAACTCGTGTCGCCGTGTCCATTTTCTACGACGATAACCATTACACCACGGGCACCTCTCCTTATATATATATTAGTCACAGCCTAGAACTTTTTCTTTACCAGAAAATCAGCATTTCCACTCAATTCGATTGAGGCCTGTAGTGGCAAATTCATGTTTTCGCCATTTACGAACACTTTTTTTTAAAAACTAAAACATGCTTCTTCGTACACATCACACATTCTTCTCTAAATTTCACATGGTTTGTGCTTCTCAGTCACCAGAATGTTGATGGCAGACCTCTGTTCAAGCCTGCGGCACTCTGTTTGACTTGCCATCATTTTGACAATATTCTTCAAGATTAAAATTATCTTTGCTTCAAACCAATTTCAAACAATTCAGAGTTTACATTTACTGTAAAAAAAATCTGAAAAAAATTAATTTTGCCTTTTCAAAAAGAAATCCCTTTATTTATTGAAAGACCCTCGCATTTATGGCCAAAGACCGCTCTATCTAACAGGAAATTGTCTGAATGGTCGAAAATCGAAGCACTAGGACCGATTGACCGATGTGTCCGAATGAAATTTTATTTATCAGTATCTATATACAAATACGAACTTCTCCCGCAGTCATTTGACTTCTCCCGCAGTCAAATATTATGACAATAGATTTTTAGCTTTTTGGCTTAGAAGACTACATATACCGTCTGACATCAGATTTTTATTGTAAGAGAACCTGATGCCTACAGCTTAAATAAACTAAACCAATATATTTGGTAAGTCCAAATTAAAAAAACACCTGGAGTCTAATTCGGCACCCCATTGGGTTAACGATACCTTCTCTCTTAAAACAACCGACCTTGCATCACATCGGCGAATATATGAGAGACACGGTCAAATAATCAAGTCTTTTTTTGTAACCATTTCTGGGCTTAAAGAATATAAAGATTCTTAATAGGACGATATTGGTCCATTATTTTTAGAAATTGGAAATTTTTCCAACGTTAATTTTTTTTTTTTTTTGGTGGGGGTATTTTTTTGGGTGTGTGTGTGGGTATTTTAGCAGTGGACGTACTATTGACTTTATGTCAGAAGAAGAAGGTTTTATTTTTGCATGTTTTTCTTTCACGACAGAAAAAGATTTTTTTTAGCATTTATTTTTAATGATTGAAAAAAATATAACTTTCGGTGGGTTTCGTGATCGATACCTATGGCATTTTAAAATTAATTATGGATTTACTTAAAAGAAAGTGATACGAGTGAGATGAAGATAAAGAAAAGATGAAGAAAGAAAAAAAAATCTACGTATTTCTGTAGAAGACATGCAAATTATGCTTATATCTATCAACGAAGCTTATAACACGATATATATATATATATATATATATATATATATATATATATATATATATATATATATATATATATATATATATATATATATATATATATATATATATATATGAACATAATGTTTGCGTTGATATAGACACAATGACGCTTGGTAACAATTAGTTTCTCTTCTATGCGATCATCAGTTTAACCATATTTACTTAACTACTCGTATGAACATTCGTATAGTGAACCTGAGCTCTGAGTGCTGTACAATGCAAAGCTTAGAAAATAACCCTATATATATATATATATATATATATATATATATATATATATATATATATATAAGATCACTGTAACGTGTAATTCATATGTGTAATAAAATCGGCTATTATTTTCCACAAGAATGCATGCAATATTAATTTGGAAAATGAGTCGGAAAAATTTATCCTAACTACATGGTATACTATGCTTGAATGAATCTATCTATCTACAATAGCGATAATCTAATTACTTGTGCATGAAATAGATGGAAATATACTTCGAAAGGTCTTTGCCCACTCATTTTTGATTCAAACCGAGGAATATCTCAAATATCTTTAAATGTTTTAACGGTGATGCAATTGTATAAAAAATCCCACTCACTTTTTCAAGGTAAGCCTAGTTTTCGCCTAGTTTTCAAAAATTTTTGGTTGGTGTCAGACATGATTAAGTATGACATATAAGTACAAAAATCACTTAAAAAGTGTGTGTGTGTGTGTGTGTGTGTGTGAGAGAGAGAGAGAGTGAGAGAGTATGTGAGGGAGAGAGAGAGATTGTTTGATTTGTACGTAGGTGTGTTTATAAAGACTATATACATACATTTGATACTCAACTTCAGTACTTAGCCGAATGAGAATCAAAAGCCTGTAGCGTCCATTTTTACTTTCAAGCGGAGAAATTCCGCCATCTTTGAAAAGCAATAATCGAAATGATAACTTTTTATGTGAGCCCACTCGCTGACTACATAAATCAATGCCAAATGAAAAACGCCAAACTGAACTTATATTAGTATTAATACAAATACAAAGATGGACGCGCTCATGGTATAATGATTATCATCCTAAGAAAATGGACACGATGACTTAAGTTCAAATCCTGGACAAAGCTGTTTACATTTCACATAGTGTTAATACCCTTGGGAAAGATATGCAACTAACTATTCTTTTTCCGGCTATGGGTAAATAGTTCGACAGACTGGGGTCTTTAACCTAGGTATTGTAACCGAGTAAGGAAAAGAAAAACTCCTAATTCAAACCTGTTAAAGTGACCTTGTGTCACGTCCTGCTCTGGCGGAGGGGTTGGGTAAATACATATATTTGTATTTGTAATAAGTATTGTGATTTTTATGTGTTTTCTTGTTTGTTAGTTGGTTCTTTTGACGAGTCGGTCTGATGATCTCATAGGCGAGAAACTGACAGTCACCAAAGGCTGTTGTCTCTATGTCTTCGCCAATATAACATTATGTTGATATCTATCACTCTATCTATCCAGCTAGATATCAATCAAGTGATCGTTATATTTGTTGATAGATATAAGTATAAGCAGAATAAAATAGAAAGATGAAGACGTATTCACTTCGATGCATTCTTCGACAGAAATGCGTAGATTGCTTTTTTCTTTCAATTTACTCAACCCCTCCTCCATGGACAGGATGTGATACAAGCTCAATTTTCAAAGGGGAGTACAGCTGGTTTAAATCCAGTTTTCCTTTTTTTTTAAAAACCGGTTGCCTTATCAAGGCTAAGAAACCCAATCACTCCTACTATTTACTCATAGTTGGATTGGGGGGAAAGAGTTCGTTCGTTGGTAACTTTTCAAGGATGTGAATGTAGTATCTATGAGCGTTCACCTTTGCCTTGGATCAAAATGTAGTATCTGTCCCCATGAAAATCTTATTAAATATGCAACAAAAAATTAAATCAATAAAATAAAAAATTTGACACAGTCATCAAAATATTTCTATCATTCTGTATTTTTTTTTACATCAGACATGAGGGGCACTGCTGCAGAAGTAGGGACGAGCTCATAAGTGATGTACTCCTGTAGACCCTTTCACATGGATGCACAAAGGCAGGACGACCAGCTCGAACCTACATACAGCAGCTCTGTGCCGATACAGGATGTTGCACTGAAGACCTGCTGGAAGCAATAGACGATAGGGAGGGGTGGTTAGAGAGGGTCAGGGATATCCTTGCTGATGGCATGACGTGATGATGATGAGGATAATTTACCAAATAATAACTGTCTTCATTGGCATATTTCATATCTTACAGATTTTTAGATAATATTTCCACTGGTATAAACTATTCAAGTTAGACGAACCAGACATGCAGGACATTGCTGGAGAAGCAGGGACGAACTCATAAGTGATGTACTCTTATAGACCCCCACACATGGCCGTGCAAAAGCAGGACGACCAGCACGAACATACATTCAGCAGCTATGTGAGGATACGGGATGTTGTCCTGAAGACCTGCCTGGGGCGATGAACGATAGGGAGGAGTGGCGAGAGAGGGTCACGGATATCCGTGCTACCAGCGCGACATGATGATGATGATGATAAATAATACACTCTGAGACGATATGCACCTATCTTACCATAGATGTAGAATGTTACTCATAGTCAGTCTCTAAATGAAATTTAAAAACATAGGACAAAAAATGAGACAGTCACCATAAGTGTCAAACTTTATTAATGAAATTTACATAGATAGGACAAAAAAATGAGAAATCTCCATAAGTGTCAAACTTGATTTTTTTTTCGCGTCATTTCCGAAGACAAGAACGTAGCTGAGAAGGAGAAACAAATATTGTCTAACTTCGACTTGAAAGACGATTAACTCCACTCTGATCCAGTATTTTACTTCCTACTAATGGGGGTAGAATGTATTATATTCTGTCCTTACTCACAGTCAGTCTTTGCCAGGTTGACTGGGGCTGTAGAATACACCGACTGCTTCTCTGCTGTTGGGTAAGAACTCCCCTCTAACGAGTGTCTACTATATGACACTAAACAATCTGATGGTAAGGTTCTAGTAATGCTGAAGTTTTGGGTAATGCAGAGTACCCTTCATTGCCATCGCTCTCACCTCCACTCTGAACCGGAGTGGTAGCCCCTGATAGGATCCGATCTATGGGTCAAATATAACTAAACTGCGTACTTATGCTAGACTGGATTGTTTGAAATAGAACTGTTTTTGACATTTAAACTGCGTACTTACGCTAAAGTGAACTATTTGAAACAGAATTGTTTTTAAATAGAACTAAACTTTGAACTTATGCTAAACTGCATTGTTTGAAATAGAACTGTTTTTGACAATGAAACTGCGTATTAATGCTAAATTGAAATGTTTGAAATAGAACTATTTTGACATTTAAGTGAACTCTTTGGATATTTAACTGTTTCGAAACAAAAACTATACTAATACTAAATAGACTTCTTTGAAATTTAATTCGGCGTTTGATGACGTGAAAAGGGTTTATATGCCGTTAAACCAACCAACCAACCAACCAACCAATCACAGACAATCTATGTTTTTATGGACATTACTTATATCAGTCGGCGTCCATCTTCACACCTTACTTCACTTCGTTTAACGTTGTTCTTCTGTCATCTTTTTGGTCACCTCGCGTCGAATTGGTTTTTTGCCTCTTTCGTATACCCATCTTTGTTCTTGCATGTTGTCTTTTGTCATTATCTCTCTTTGTTCTGCTGGAACGAGGAATGACAACACGTCGACAATTTTATGTTCACATATGACTTTTATCACTTAGCAACCACAATTTCCCCCCGCGTCTAACAAAACAGAGAATCAGTGAGCAAAATGACCATTCAACATCTAGCGTTGAGTCCCTCTCACAAACTGACTAACTTATTTCTAACTCTAGAACTGTTTTGGTAATCAAATGAGAGCTGTGGTCTCAGATCGACTTCGCCTTTTATAGCTGCGATCACTGTCAGGAAAATCTCATATTATGGTGATCGTTCCGATTTGGTTTGGTTTGGTTTGGTTTGTTTTGGTTTCATGGCATATAAACCTTTATATGTTATTTAACGCCAAATCCATTTTTATGTAAATAATCAGTTCTATTTAAAACAATTCGGTTTAGCATGATTACACAGTTTAATTGTCAAAAACATTTCTATTTCAAACTATTCAAGAAGTTATATATAACAATTTAGTTTAGTGTAAGTACAGTTTCAATGTCAAAAAGATTTCAATTTCCAACAATTCAGTTTATCAAAAGCACGTAGTTTAAATGTAAGTGCAGTTTAATTGTAAAAAAAACATTTTTATTTCGAGCTATTCAGTTTAGTCAAGCAATTCTACTTCAGCTAATTCAGTTTTGTAAAAGTACAGATTTTGTTTATATGTCAGAACAAAACAAATTAGTTTAGTGTAAATACAGTTTTAATATCGAAGAAACAGTTTTATTTCAAACAATACAGTTAAGCACAAGCACGCAGTTCAAATCTTTGTATGGTTTAATTGTCAAAAACATTTCTATTTTAAGCTATACAGTTTAGTCAAACAATTCAGTTTAGCATAAGTATGCCGTTAGTTCTATTTAAGTCATAGATAGGGCCCTATCAGGTGCTACCATTCCGGGCCAGAGTGGACCTGGGAGCGATGGCAATGAAGGGGTACTCCGCATTCCCCAAAGCTCCAGCATTGCTGAAACCTCACCATCAGATTGTTTTAGTGTCATATCCAGGACACTCGTTGGGGGGGGGTCTTACCCCTCTGCAGAGAAGCAGTCGGTGTATTCTACAGCCCCAGCCGACTGGGCAAGTTCCGTTTTGGATAATGGGTGCTGATCAGAAGTCAGCATGACAAAGACCAAGTTTGCATCCCTTTTTGATACGTTCTGTCAGTAGACAAGAACTCGGTCTTGAAATCAAGCTAAAAGCAAAAACATGACTGAAAAGAAGACAATTCTCATTCCAATTGGGATAATATATCTGTCCATCTTTATAAGTTTTAACCTTCTTCGTCTATCTCTGTTTAATTCGACTCTATCTTTTTCTCTCTATACAATTCAGCTATATCCCTTTCTCTCTATATAAATGATGAAGCCGAATTATTTTAAATAAGGGATTTTGTAACTTTTTAGCGCTAATCTCACCAAATAAAGAGAACAAGTGAAAAAATCGAAATGTTTAACATGGGCAAATATATCTACAAATAAACTCATGTTCTGAAAAACTTGTGTTTTTTCCATCTCTACATTTTCCTACTGTCCTGTTTATTTCCAGTTTTTCATATATATATACATATATATATATATATATATATATATATATATATATATATATATATATAATCGTTGGCTATATTACTTTATCAGAAGAAAAGCAAGTTTATTGAATTTTTTTCTATTATTTAGTTGTTAGTATTAGTTCAATAACCCAGAAAATGCAATAATAAAAAAAAGGTCAAATATTTTGTACATTTTCTTTCTTCGAAGTTATTCAAGTGAATCCGAATATAGGTAATTCTCGACAAACTTACCCAGTACCTGAATTCAGATATTTAAACTGCACTTACCTGTAAGAGAGAAAAAGAAAGCGTATTTTAATCATATTTTCAAGTTAAAATAATTTTAGTATGCCTTATTCATTAACCACCCCCAAAGAATATAAAAAGAAACAGCAAAATAAATAAATAAATAAACAAACCAACCCAGAAAAAAAAAACAAACAAAACAAAAACAATAAAAAACAAAAACGAAAAACAACAAACAACCAAAACACAAAAAGCAAAACAAAATAAAACTTTTTTTCTTTAAGTTTATGTTTATACCGCGAGATAATGAGCCAGTGCGGAAATGTTCTCAGCTCGACCAAGTAGAGAATGAAGTAGAACTATGAAATCTCCATACGATTCCATATATTCCAAAGTTGACTATACTGGGTACATTTCTTAGATTCCTTTTAATAATAGTAATATCATTAAAAAAAAAGCAAAACAAAAATAAAATAAAACAGAAAACAAAACCGTAGCAATGAAAAACAAATAATGAAATAAAAATTTCCTTATTCATTGACCGAGAATTTTTCCACGCCTTTTCGTAGAACCGAAACCCGTGAATTTCAATGGATAATGAATAACCACTCACATTTAAAAATTCGATGAAAATAAGAAGATAAAAAAGGTCGTACATATCCATATCTCCACAGATATAGGTTAAATAGTATCTCTAATTTTCTTCTACAGGGATCGCTTTGTCAATAAATAACCCACAAAGGATGATATGCCTTTAAACAAAGAAATAAAACCGAACTTATTCTTTCATATTTGTGCGAATGAAATCCTAGGATTCCTGTTGGGTGCTCTGGAAACAACCCTGCTCAGATCCAGGACGCCTCTGTCTGGTAGCCCCAGTTCCCTTGTCTGAAAAGAGTAAGGGCTGGGTTGATTGTCCTACGCCTGAAACCCTCCACGAAGGAAAATTCCTAAAGTGCTCCCTTACACTGGAAGGCTTGCTTCCTACGGAGTACCTCACATTAAACCGACCGTAGGTGTGTGGGATGGGGTGAAGTCAAAATCTCAGTCCACTTTTTAAGCTAAGCTTATTTTCATAGGTTGCTTTGCAAGCCGAAACGGTCAAGGCGACTCACAAACTGTTGGTATTCGTCAAAATAACCTTCACTTTCGTATACTGCCTCTCAGAACTCCATCTGCCTTGCTATTTTCACATAACAAGAACCCTAATATCGGAGAATAATCTTGAACCTGATTAATTAAAGAAGATAGACTTAGGCCTTTCCCACACATATTAATAACACGCCAATTCCTTTTGCTGGATTCCATTTTCAATACCAATAAATTGCACCGCACTCTACAATTTTATTCTAAGGATTACAATTTATTGAAACAATAATTATATTATTGTTGACTTTTAGTCGCCACAAATGATTTTCTTTAATACTTAGAAATGCTTTTTTTTTTTTAGTTTTATTTCATTATTTACGTTACTTACTAATATATCTTTACGCACCTCCCCAATGTGATTTTTAAGTTCAGTTTAAGTTCAGTTTAAGGTTGAGAACCCTCGGACAGCAGGGGCAAAAATTCTTCTAGCTTCGTCTGGATTTTTCTTTATAAGAACGTCTAAGGGTCCAGGCAATGAACACAACTATTAATTAGTTGAAAGGCCAGGCTTCTGAGATTTGAGCTAACCAATTAACTATAATTTCCCTTAAAGATTTTAGAAACACCTCGATGGATTTATTATATTTTCATATCAGATCGAAGAATTTCATTGAGGGTAACCTTGATGTCCGAGTTTTCTTTTTGGAATTCTTAAAAGTCAGGATTTTTGTCAATGTTCAAGGTAAGAATACAACGATATGTCACAATATGAACACCATATGCCAATTCTCATTTTGATTTTTGCTACCAAAGTTTCAAAAATGAAATGTCTCTCAAAATACACTTCTTGCATTCTCATCTTCATCTTTTTTAAAGGATATCTAACCAGTATGTGATGTGCAAGTTAGAAGTTCCATCACGATAAATATCAACGAAGTTTGAACAACGGTTTAACCCAAACATGATCCGTGACAACTGCTAGGTCTTATAATGAGAAACCTCAACGTACTAGTGCAATTGTAAACATCTCCAACGTACCTGAAAATATCAGAAGTATTTTATAGTTATTTGTCGATTTCTTATTGGCATCTGGATTTTAATAATCATACAATTTACTAATATGACATATTTACAATTAATATTTACAATTGATATAATATTCACCTTGGGTATGATAATTACTTACGTATATACGATCAATATGAGTGTCTCAGGAACTTGATGAGCTAGGACAATTCTGACTTCAGAATAGGAAGTAGCCTACTCGATTTACTTTTGTAACGAGTATTTTTTTCAGGATAGCAGACAAATAATTCTTTTAGGACCTGAGTTCAAATCATGGACGAGGCTGTTTGCGCTTTTCTTCGGGTTAATGCCCTTAGGAAAGTCTCTCCTTCTACTCACGAGTTATGAGTAAAATTACAGAGGAGACTGAAATCTTTAGTCTTTGAATGGTAACCATTTTAATAGAAATGAAACTCTGAATTTAATTGTAGCTGTAGAATACACTGACTGTACCTCTGCAGAGGGGTAAGAACCCCTCCCCCAATGTGTCTTGGATATGACACTAAACAATCTGATTGTGAGGTTCCAGTAATGCTGGGGCTTTGGGGAATACAGAGCATCCCTTCATTGCCATTGCTCCCAGGTCCACTCTGTCCCGGTGTGGTAGCACCTGATAGAGCCCTATCAATGGGTTAAATAGAACTAACGGTATACTTATGCTAAACTGAAACTGTACTTACATTTAAACTGCGTGCTTATGTTAAACTTTTTGAAATCGAACTGTTTTTTGACATTGAAACTAAATTTACACTAAACTGAATTGTTTATCATAGAACTGTTTTGACATTTAACTGTATGTAAACAAAATGTATGTAAACAAAATGTATGTAAACAAAATCTGTACTTATACTAAACTGAATTAGCTGAATTAGAACTGCTTGACTAAACTAAATAGCTTGAAATAGAAATGTTTTTGACAATTAAACGGTGTACTCATGCTAAACTGAATCGTTTGAAATAGAACAGATTATTTACATAAAAATGGATTTGGCGTTAAATAACCTACAAACGTTGATATGCCATAAAACCCAACCAACCAACCAACCAACCAATCTGAATTTAAACTAATGGTATAAGTATTTACCAACCCCCTCCGCATAAACTGCATGCGACTCAAAGTCAATTTTTAGGAGGAGTTTAACATGTTTAAATTCAGAGTATTTCTTTTTCTAGCCTGGTTGCCATCATCATCAGCATCATGTCGTGCTGCTAGCATGGATTTTCCTGACGCTCTCTCGCCACCTGTCTCTACATCCATCGCTCCCGGTAGGTCATCCAGGCAACATCCTGTATCGGCACAGAGCTGCTGTAAATAGGTTCAAGCTGGCCGTCCAACCTTTGCTCGTTCATGTTAGGGGGTCTACAAGAGCAAATCACTTATGAGTTCACCCTTAATTTTTCAGCAGTGTCCTGTATGTCTGGTTCGTCAAATTTGGATGATTTTTGTGATGGGTGGTAGGTGTCCGTATATTTACTGTTTCGTGGGATGTTGCCTCCAGGACTTGTTCAATACAGCTCGTAGCATTCTTGTGTAATTGCCGTCAAGCTTTTTCTCCATAAACTTAGTTAGCGTCTACGTGGTGCATCCATATTGCAGTATTGATACGACCATTGCTTGGAAAAAAATTCGTTTTATTTTATTAAACAGGTCTGACTTCCATATGACCGATAGTCTATCGATAGGTGTCTATGCCTTTGCTAGTCGCGTGTTGATGTCATTCTTGATTGATGAGACACTGCTTCCAAGGCAGGTGAACTTGTTAACTAGTTTCAGAGGACCACCATTTAGTGTGGAGATGTCGCCTCTTTGATTAAAGCACATGTATTCTGTTTCCATACCAAAGTTAAAGAGCCCAGTCAGCTGTACTATTAATCCATAGTTAGAGGGAGAATAGCTGGATTCATACCTTTCCCAATGGTATTTGCGTTATGTGAAATGCAAACTGCTTGATCCAGGATTTGAACTCGGACCTCCATGTCCATTTCCTACGACGATAATCATTCCACTTCAAGTGATTTAAACTAACTGTATAAATCAGATAACTAATCGTTCCCTTTTATTTGTATCATGTAACCCAATACAACTTGTCATTGAATACTTGGAGAGGAGATGGGCATCTCTATCTAATGTTCCGGTTGCCGGGACCGATGCCACTCAGAGGAATTACTCGATATGATGCCCCGATGGTCTAAAAGGGTTATAAGATATGACAATTGGGATTAAAATTATCTAATCAAGTGGCCGCCTTCCCACCTCTTGGTGACTGGCTGTGTGACTGACGACTTAAGAATAACTACGAGAACTGTACATTTTCTTTTTTTAAGTAGAATAATCATCTTGTGAATTGAGGTACCAGTGGTGTAATGGTTATCGTCGCAGGAATTGGACACGGCGACACGAGTTCAAATCCTGGACTGATTGCATTTCACATAGCACTAATACCCTTGGGAAAGGTATGAATCCAATTATTCTCCCTCCAGCTATGGGTAAAATAGTAGGGCAGACTAGGTTCTTCAGCCTTGGTGAGGCGACTAGTCTAGGAGAAGGAAAACTCTGAATTCAAACCTGTTTAACTCCGCTTAAAAAATTGACCTTGTGTTATATCCTGCCCGAGCGGAGGGGTTGGGTAAATATGATATTGTGAATTGAATTACCATGACCAGAAAATCCGGTGAACATTTGCGCGTGACATTCGGAAACACTAGACAGCTGTATACAGTGATCTCCCCCTCCCCCACAGGAGATCGAAACAGCGACCACAAAATGCAGAGCCGAAAATCTACCACTGAACCATCAATCTACATCGCACACAAGTGATGCCAAATCAACGAGTCATGGTAATTGCGCGGCCAAATAACCTGAATGTGTCTTACAAGTTACATCCGTACTCTTTACAGAGGACACCGTCGCTTCCTGGGCCACGTCTTCTCAGGAGGACTGGAAATATGCCTCCGTGTAATCATGATAACCTTAACACACATTCTTTTTTTCTGGTCATGGTAATTCAAATTACAACTACGAAAACTCTTGTGAGAAATGGTCATAGAAGTGTTGGGGATTTTCGAAAAGGGTCAATCAGTAACTGGCAACGAATAAGGAATGACTAAGGTTTCGGTGCTAGTTTAACTCCTCCCATTGGGGGTGAGCCACGATTTAGTGATTTCTTGATCGAATCAAAAAATATCACGATACGTCTTTTTGATTTGAGAATTGTCTGAAGAAGGTTGAAAGACAGTCATAAAGTGAATGGTATTTTTTCTATGACCACGCGTAAGAGTTTTTTTTTCTTTTTCCTGATGTTAACTCGTCGCCATCTCATCTCGTTTTGGTCTCCGGCAACTTTCACTATAATATTCCGACAACTAGGAAGTCTAGGGTAGAGTGCAATCATCAAAAGATCAAAGCAATAAATAAACAAATAAATAGCAGAGAATATTGGTCAAGTAATTCATGGGATGATTACAAGCCTTAATTCCTGGAATTTAGGCAAAATCGAAATTAATCTGCCGTTTTACCAAAGGGGAAAACGTATTGCTGTCGCTCATGTCAAATATATTTTCAATAATACATATTCAAATATATTTTATGACGCAAATTCAATTACTTTAGGCAATTATACAACTGCTGAGTTTGTTGGTTATAATCTCTGAATTAGATATCATCATCATGTCGTGCCGCTAGCACATATAATCTCTGACCCTCTCTCGCCGCTTTTCCCTATCGTTCATCGCCTCAGGCAGGTCTTCAGGGCTACATCCCGTATCCTCACATAGCTGCTGTATGTATGTTCTAGCTGGTCCGGCCATATGTGGGGATCAAAAGGAGTACATCACTTATGAGCTCGTCTATGCTTCTCCAGCAGTGTCCTGCATGTCTGGTTCGTCTAACTTGGATAGTTTTCGTGATGGGAGGCAGGTGGCCGTATAGTTGGTGCTTTTTGGGGTTAGATACACGTACACATATTAGCAGTGTTTAAGCAGAAGTTTTATGAATACAGCTCTTTGGATTATTCACGGCACAGACTTGAAGGTTTTTCTTATTCAATGTAAGAACTGCTTTATATCTATCACCAAGAATGTAATCGCTGTGCATCTACTATTAGTCTAGGAGAAGGAAAACTCTGAATTGAAACCTGTTAAACTCCGCTTACAAATTGACCTTGTGTCATATCCTGCCCGAGCGGAGGGGTTGGTAAATAGTATCTACTACTATTTTCTTTTTACTAAGAAGAGCTAAAGAAAAACTTGTCTCCCCGTGTTCTACTGTCTCATCACACACACACACACACACACACACATCCTGGACGATGATTCTGATTGCATTTCACATTGCACGGATACCCTTGGTTTTTTTTTTTTTTTTTTTTTTTTTGCTGTCTTGTTATAACATTTCGGTCGCTGTATATTTGAATCTTTCTTGGATGTCTTTTAAAAAATAAAGTTGAACCTGGTTCTGTTTGGCTATGAGTCTGTAATGTTTAACAAGCTAGATTAGTCAACCATTACTAGTGAGTTCAATTCTCACTGGGTGTCCCATACTTCTGGCCTTGTACTACATCTGAGCTAAGCTTAGTTTGAGCGTTTCTTCTTAAACACGTCCCATCCGGTGTCTCTGTCCGTTTTCGGAACTTTGCTTTATTTATTAGCGAACTTATATATCATTAATATCCATTCTTGTCCTTCTGATCATATTCTTTGAATATTGTTTATGTACTGAATCTGTAATGTAGTGGGTGCCTCCATCCATTAGTAAAGTTGATGCCCGACTTTGAGACCGATAATAAGGGGTCAATCACGGGAGTGGGTGCGAGAAAAGGTCTACTCTCAAGTTGAGGTTAAATACAATCTGCCATAAGTTACCTAAAGAGGAGATGGGTATTGCTAAGAAACTTCCCATTGCCTAGAGAGTTGCCACAAAGTGGAATTACTTAGCATAGCAATCCGATGATCTAAAAAAAGTTAGAGAATATAAGGGTGGAGATAATAGTCTAATGAAGTGACTGCCTTCCCACCCCAGTGAACCGCGTGACTGATAACAGATGGTTGACCACGAGAACTCTCGCGTTAGAAGCGAGAGTTGGGAATACGTGAAATGGATCAGTTATTAATCAGCAGTGGAGAAATAACGAATTAGATTTCGTGGCTAACTAAACCGCCCCATTCAAGGTGGACTACAATTTGGCAAATTCCTTCATCGACTCATAAAAATACCAAGTAGTTGTCCATAGTCGTGGGTGATCCGAAGGATTTCATTTTAATAGCTACTACAACGAGGTGTAGGGAAGGGCGCAACTCCTTTCCCTGGATTACTTCACTTTACCCTTGTTCCATACCTTATAATGCTGAGATAAGCAAGGAAGCATCAAGTACCATTTTTAAGTCTTTGGTATGTCTCGACCTGGGATTGAACCTCGATCACCCGGGCCTTTGGGGAACACTCTAGGTACTATACCAATGGGACTAATCCTTAAATACCTAATCCCCGCAACAAACAAACAAACAAACAAACTTTACATCTTCCTAATTTGAGAGTAGTCTAAAGAGAGTTTGAAACACAGTAATAAAATGAATGTTATTTTTTTGTGACCCTTGTCAGACTTTTTCCTTTTTCTTGATATGAACTCGTCGACATCGGAATTCCGCAATATAGCAATTCCTTTCAACTTTTTTTTTCAGTGTTGCTGCTTAACAATTATTTTGAATTTATTTCGCACAACTTGGTTATCTCCCTTTTCCTTTAACATTTCATCAGCTATTCTTTCTAACAATGTTTATTCACTGATTGTACATTTTCAGCCTTCCTTAAGCCTTTTTTAGGAGTTGACTGGTCTCATGTTTGCATTCCTTGTCATCACTAATTTGAATGTCTATCCCAAAGCCGCAAAGGCGGGTGGGGGAAGGTTGCATATTGATTCATAACTTTCTTTTTACTTGAAGGAAAGTATGAATTTATCCGTTCTTTCCCTAACAATGGATAAATAGTAGGGTAGACTGATTTCTTTAGTTTTGGTTAGGCAATCCTTATAATAGAAAGCCAATCTTGAATTTAAACTAGCTTGACTCTGCTTAAAAACTGGCCTTGTGTCGCATCTTGCCCGTGGTGGAGGAATTGGGTAAATACTTACACTCAGTTACACCAGTCGAAACATTATAACAAAAAGCAAACAAACAAACAAACAAACAAACAAACAAACAAAAAACATAAACAAAAGACAAAAGAATTGGCTAGAAAAACGAGACAAAAACCTTCTCTAAAAACAATAAGACGACAATTTCTCTTTAGTCATAAAGGAATTTAAAATGATTTTCCTTTCATTTACTATGAATGAAAAAAGAAAAAAATTATACTGAAAATATAAAACCTATAGAAATTATTGATTCTTAAAAGAACTGGGGTGTCTGGATAGGGTTAACAAATGCAAATTTGATATCGGATTAAAACACGAAATTAAGCAAACAAAATGAAAGCAGAAATCAAATAATTCAATTTTTTTAATGGAAATTTAGTTTAATATATCTTTAACCATTTTTCGTGAAAAAATTGATAAATTTTCTGTTGTCATAGTAGCCATTATCAACAAAAAAATATAAGACATGTTATAAATTATCTATCTATCTATCTATCTATCTATCTAGCTAGCTAGCTAGCTATCTAATTTGATTGTCTCTTTCTCGTTTATTTATAAACTATCTATCTTGAAAAGCTTCTATCTATCTATCTATCTATCCATCTATCTACGAGGGTTTAACAGTTCATAGCCTCACACAGAAAGAAGAGTATAGCAGAACATTGTCTCCTTTCTGGTTGGGGCTAAGAACTTTTTGAACGACACTGGTATCTATCTATCTATATATCTATCTATCCGCCTGCAATTATATCTATACGTATCCGTCTGTCTGTCTAGATCTATCTATATATTCTCCTGCTCCATCTCTCTCTGTCTCTGTCTCTCTGTCTCTGTCTCTGTCTCTCTCTTACTCCATCTTCCATCTTTCTTTCTGTATGAAGTAGAGTTGCATTGATAAGAAAAAGAAAAGATTCAAATGAAAATAATTGTATATCAGTGAGACAAAACCGCCACTAAAGAACAGATCTGCTCGGATTGCGCAAGATTTCTTCTTTTTTTTTTATTGTCAATAAAATGCTGAACAGCAAAACAAATAACATTTAGTCCTATCCATGTATTTCATTATAAGGAATTCGAAAAAGAAAATATTTGGTTATCAAATGAGAATAAATCTTTCTGTTATATGTCAAGTTATAAGAAAATAGGAAATGATAAGAGTACCCAATCAGAAAAAGAAAAATAGATTTAAAAAAAAAATGTAAATAATGGAATATCTAATGATATTGATCTTTTATTGAAAATTATTCATCGTATCATCAAAGAAAAGATAAATATTTCTTGATATGTGCAGAAAAATGAACGATACACGTTGTTAACTTTGGAGGTTATATATATATATATATATATATATATATATATATATAACAACGTGTATCGTGTATATATATATATATATATATATATATATATATATATATATATATATAGAGAGAGAGAGAGAGAGAGAGAGAGAGATAACGAGAATACCTAAAAGGGCCAGAAACTACCCACCTAGGTTTGACCTAACGGATCTTCTGGATAATTCTGTCTCTTGTAGGAATTCTTTTTTGCTTTACTTAATGTATTGAACACTTTTACGTATCAACTTACGTAACTATGTTGGTATTTTTTTCTTTTGGCTAGACATTGCGGTAGTGGTCAATTATTTTCTAGCAGTACGGATGTTTTTAGTCATTTCTTTTAATTGAATTTTTTCTCCAGGTATCAGTTTGTGTAATATTTTTTTATTTACAAATTGCATTATCTGTACTTTCACGCTGCTAGAGTTATAGAAATATGTATAAAAATAGAAAATAATATATATATATATACATATATATATATATATATATATATATATATATATATATATATATATATATATATATATCTGTCTCCGGCCTGATGTGAACTTATAACATGAACTTTGATCTGAAATATTAATTCTATAATGTCCGATCAGTGCGATTAATTTTCCTCGTTGCAATAAAAGCATTGTCAAGGAATGAGATTATGTTTCAAAATATATGTTTATTGATATCTACAGCTCACTATAGAGGTAGACACACAGATAGATATATAGATAAATATGAAAAGATAGATTACTAGATAATACTAGATAATAAATAGACTGAGATAAAGAAATAGATAGATAGATGGATAGATAGATAGATAATAAACAGAATTACTCACGCACACACGCCCGCGAACGAACTGTAACTCCTCATTCGCATCACATCTCTGGGACAATACAGAGCATGTAAAAGAGTCATCCGATGAGACGGAGAATATACCAACAATGTTCTCCGCCGAAATAAATTTATTATGACGGCTTAACCGAGTTTGAGTCTCCATTTAATTGCACTATATATATATATATATACATATAGGTTGGCTGACTGTAGTCGAGGGTAACCCGAACAGTCCCTTTTTTTCAATTGATACTATACGAAGGTGTAGGGGAAGGCGCTACTCCATTCCCTGCATCGCTCCTGTTACCCTTGATACGTACCTTATTATGGTGAGTTTTAAGCAAGGAGGCATCAAGTGCCATTTTTTGAGTCTTTGGTATGATTCGACCTCGGTTTCACGCGCCATTAGCAAGCACTAACCATTATGTATATATATATATATATGTATATTTAGGCAGCATTTCTTCGTTAATGCAAATTTCATTAAACATAATAGACATTTTATGTCTACATATTTTCTTTTGGATCCGTTCGAATTCCCGTATTACTTTTATTGTATTCTGGGGGAATTGATTTATGTATTGTCCATAGTTGCATGTATCCCTAGTACTTTCTGCCCGACTTTGGGCCATCATCAGGGGAGGATCTACTACAAAAGTGATGTAACTTTTGTTTTATCATATTACAACTGTGTAAGGGCGTCTTTGCCGTTGAAGGTTTTGGCGTTTGTTTTTGAATGTGATTCTATATTTAGTGCCAGTAGCTAAAGACATTTAAGTACATTAGCACTGGTTTGAAAATTAATTCTATTAAGTGTTGGCTGCAGGTTTCTGATATGTAATGCTTCGAGAATCTGAAGTTTTTGTTTATTATTTTGATGTTCTAATATTGTTGTGTTGTCGGTGAGAATTTTCCGTAGCTGTGCCGTTGGGCATGAATGTTTTTTTAAATGCTGAGCTATTGAACTTGTGTCTGAAAGGTGCATTGTCAGTCTCCTCGACAGGGTAGTTGAGGTTAAACCAACATATATATTATTATTATCAGAGATACAATCTCCTAAAGGACATTTAAATTTATATATAACGTTGGTTTTTTGCAAAACTCCAATCGAGGGAGAGGAATTATTTCTAATGACTAGATTCGAGGTTTTAAACTTATTATAATATATAACGAGTTTTATTTTTTTATTAGGATCAGTGGGGAGTATGTTTTTGTGAATCAATGTTTTCAAGATTTTTTCATCGGATTTGTAATTGTAATTGTACTGACAATGCACCTTTCAGACACAAGTTCAATAGCTCAGCATTTAAAAAAACATTCATGCCCAACGGCACAGCTACGGAAAATTCTCACCGACAACACAACAATATTAGAACATCAAAATAATAAACAAAAACTTCAGATTCTCGAAGCATTACATATCAGAAACCTGCAGCCAACACTTAATAGAATTAATTTTCAAACCAGTGCTAATGTACTTAAATGTCTTTAGCTACTGGCACTGAATATAGAATCACATTCAAAAACAAACGCCAAAACCTTCAACGGCAAAGACGCCCTTACACAGTTGTAATATGCTAAAACAAAAGTTACATCACTTTTGTAGTAGATCCTCCCCTGATGATGGCCCAAAGTCGGGCAGAAAGTACTAGGGATACATGCAACTATGGACAATACATAAATCAATTCCCCCAGAATACAATAAAAGTAATACGGGAATTCGAACGGATCCAAAAGAAAATATGTAGACATAAAATGTCTATTATGTTTAATGAAATTTGCATATATATATATATATATATATATATATATATATATAGAGAGAGAGAGATAGAGAGAGACAGACAGATAGTTAAAGAAAGAGTGACAGAGACTGAGATAGACAGATAGTGGGGGAAAAAGAATAGATTTAAAAACGTCTGAAACATTTTGACTGTGTTGTGAAATAAGCACTTTTTTTAACCGTTAAACGATAGACTTATTGATGTTTTGACAAAGTGAATCCATTAAACAAGTTTTATTGAAAGTAGAAAAAAAAAAGGAATTGTTTTAATAATTCTTTTATTAGTTTTCTCTTGTTTTCTTTTAGAATTACTAACACATAATTAAAAATTATCAAGTGATGGTCCAAACCAGTACTACCAAGGTGTTCAGATATCAGTGGTCCTTTTCAAAGTTAAAATCTTAACAACCAATATATCTCTGATTGATAGCAGCGGCTGAAGTCTTAATATCCATTCAACATTCATGTAACTGACTAAACCCGGTTTGTCCCCTACAGAAAAAGGAATATATTAATAAGAGGTCCCGAGATTAGGCAGAAGCTGCGTCTGTGAGGACCTTTAATTGTGACGCAAAACCGACAAAGAAGGCGTGGGTCTGATGATCACATAGGCCAGAAACTGGCAGCCCCCAATCCCTTTTGACTGTGTGTCTACGCCATGCAAACTTAGATCTACATTTGTTCTTTCTCCGATATTGAGCAGACTTTATTCATGACAATAGAAAATTACATTATTACTATCAATACTATATGCATATACATAAACCATCCTTGTAAGTAAAAACGCAAAACCAGGGGCGCACATACTAACACAGAAACTTATAAATGTATATACCAGTATAAACGAGGATAAACACATCACCGTTTGGACAGGTGTTTATAAGAATGCACACTTATCTATTGGAACATGTTGATCTACGCAGACATTTGCATAAAACCACACGAACATACAATGCAAAACACACAAACAGCAAAGAAGCCAAACGCACCTGCTCAGCTACCGGAAGAAAAATATATGGAAACACTCAGAGTCCAAAGAAAAGCTTTAGTATCAAATTTATAACCCATCGTTAGGGAGTCATTTTATAATAAAGGGTAAAAGTGGACTAATAATGATGGGTAAGAGTTTAGCTCTTCATTAAACCTCCGAATTTATGGTCGATTGAAAGTTAGAAGCTTTCGATTGCCGACCATTTTTTTTTGCCTTGTAACATGACTGCTATCACCGACTGCCTGGAAGAAGAAAATCAATAGAATTGTGGCTTGTCTTCTTCAAAGTTCAAGAGCCATTTGAATTGGTTGCGACGGGTTTGCATACAACTAAAGTGGCGATCAAATATTTTAATGACCGGCAAACCGATTTACAAAGTGTCCTATTTTCTTTCTTTCTTTCTTTCTTTCTTACCGTGTTGTGTCCCGTTCTTTGTTTCTTTCTTTGCTCCATTCTTTCTTTCTTTCTTTCTTTCTTTCTTTCTTTCTTTCTTTCTTTGCTCCATTCTTTCTTTCTTTCGTTCTTACCGTCTTGTATCCTTTTCTTTCTTTCTTTCTTTCTTTCTTTCTTTCTTTCTTTCTTTCTTTCTTTCTTTGCTCCATTCTTTCTTTCTTTCTTTCTTTCTTTCTTTCTTTCTTTCTTTCTTTCTTTCTTACCGTCTTGTATCCCATTCTTTCTTTCTTTCTTTCTTTCTTTCTTTGCTCCATTCTTTCTTTCTTTCGTTCTTTCTTACCGTCTTGTATCCCATTCTTTCTTTCTTTCTTTCTTTCTTTGTATTCCAGTGAGACTCTTGTAATTTTCTCAGTATAAACCAAATTGTTTGTTTGGCGGGAAACTCAACAATATTTGCATATCTATATCCCCCAATCTGATGTCTAAGTACTTCTTAGAGGATTAGATCACTGTATTTTTCACTGGTGTTCGATCCTAGGTTATAGCCAAAGATTATGAATGCCGATTTTCAAGACAAGCACATTATCTTCAAAGGGCGCAACACAATCTTCCTCTTAATAGTTCTTTTATGTGACTCAATTCTGAAGGCAGTAATTAATGTGGATACGGTTACAAGACTCAGCATTCCTATCCGAGGTCGCGGTTAATCACCTGAAGAAGGCCAGAGGTGAAATTTGGCCGAAACGTAGTGAAGAAGAAACAACACAAAAAAAAAAACCTACCAAGATGAGGACAAAAAGTCCGCAATAAATTAAAAAAAAAATTAATACTCAGATTTTCATAAGATATTAAAATAATTGCCATGACTTAGACACGAACGCGTACAGAAGTATTTAGTCACTCACCCACGTGTGATGAACACACGAAATGGACTCAGTCCATACCAAAAAAAAAAAAAAAAAATGGATATCTTTCAACATTGTTGGAAACCCGTCAGCGATTTGAACAAAAACTACATCACGTACGAAAATAGATATCTCGTGTGGGAAGGATTTTTCTGGTATTTTCTTTTCCAATGAACTTGGGATACAGAGTGAGTGGTGGGTGAATATGTAGCGTTATAACCAGCTATTTCCAACAGGGTAATTTACTTGGCACGTGATTTCTTTGAGAGGAGGAGTATCACGAACCTGGCATTCAAAAAGAATTTTCCTAATAAGGATTGATTAACAAATCCTTAGAAATTTTGAATTCAAAATGGATAACAAGATGGATTGACTGAATGAGAGAAACGGACTAAAAATATATTTAGAATGTAAGATAAAGTAACAAAATGGACAAGCAGAGAGAGAGAGAGAGAGAGAGAGAGAGAGAGAGAGAGAGAGAGAGAGAGAGAGGTAGTCTGGTAAAAATGATTGAGTCTTACATGAAGAGGAAAAGATAGAGATTGATTAAGGAATACACACACACAGAGAGAGAGAGAGAGAGAGAGAGAGAGAGAGAGAGAGAGAGAGAGAGAGAGAGAGAAATAATGAATGTGACTGATAAAAAGAATGAGAGATAAAGAGAGAGCGGAAGAAAGAAAGAAAGGATCAGACACACACACACACACATATATATATATATATATGAAAGAAAAATAGCTTTGAAAATTTAGGCTGACATGTTTTACTTGAGGTCTCACGTTATCAGAATACAAATGAATTTATAAAAAACCCTTATCTACATAAAATGAGAGAAGACGCTCTAAATAATTTATGTCTTCTTCTTCTTCTTCTTCTTCTTCTTCTTCTTCTTCTTCTTCTTCTTCTCTCTCTCTCTCTCTCTCTCTCTCTCTCTCTCTTTATACACCCCCCCCATATATATATATATATTCACTCTGTCGGCTGTAGCTGTACAATACACCAACTGCGTCCCAGTGAAGGGGTAAGCCATGCCTCTCCCAACGAGTGTTCTGCGTATGATATCTAATGGTGAGGCCTTGGTGTGTGTGGGTATTGAGGGAGATATGAATAGATGAGCACAATAGATAGGTAGGGGATTGATGTATATATAAACTCCACCAGCAGAAAAACGAGTATTTACCCAACCACTCCCCTATGGGCTGGGTACGACACAAGGTCAGTTTTTAAGTTTACTAGGTTTTAAACTAATTTTCCTTCTCCTAGAATGGTTGCCATACCAAGTTTAAAGACCTCAGTCTGTCCTTCAATTTATCCATAGCTGCTGGAAGAATAGCCCGATGCATACTTTTCCCTGGAATATAGGCGCTATGAGTAATGCAAACAGCGTCGTCTAGAATTTGAACTCGGGTCACTGTGTCCATTTCCTAAGATGATAATCGTTACACTAGGAGCGCCTCTTATTGTAGCAGCTGTAGTGCGTGCATGTGTGTGTGTGTATGAATATGAACATTTGAATTTTGTGGTCCCTGCATATGGGATATATGTGTATATGCTTACTTTTTGTGACTGGATGTTCAGGCTTATATATATATATATATGTGTGTGTGTGTGTGTGTGTGTGTGTGTGCGTGTAATATTGAGAATGATATGAATAGATGTATACGGTAGATAGATTGGGGACTGATATATGTAAGATCACCCCCACCAGCAGAAGACGGACAGAGAAAGACATGGTGTAAATCTGCTATAATTGTGTGATTGCACAGACCTCCAACACATTGACTGCTTAGGCCCTGGACACAAGCTCTTTTTAAAGACTGTGAATAATGACTGAACGACAAAAATGTGTGGTGTAGGGTGACTAATTTATTGACCTTTTTTCGAACTGACCATCAAGTCTGTTTTATTTCTGTTTTTATCGAATAATTTATTCTCAAGGAGAGAAAATAAAGAGAAGATAAATTGGTGGAAATGAAGGAAAAAAAAGAGAAAGATGAGTTGGAGAAAGTAAAGTTGAAGAAAATGCATGTAAGAAAATAAAGAGTATGTGTATTGCAGAAAGAAAGAAAGAAAGAAAAACAAAAGAAGAAAGGAATAAAGAAATGAAGGAGGATGAAAAAAAGGAAGAGAGAAGGAAAGAAAAAAAATGGGAAGAATAGGGCGAAACAAAAGAAAAAAGAAATAAATGAAAAATAAGAGTATAAAAAAGAAAGGATGAAAGGCATGAAGAAAAAAATGAAGAGGAGTATGAAAAAAAAAGAAATAAAGAAACAAATATGAGGGTGGAGAAAAGTAAAGAAAAAGAACTGAAGAATGAGGAATATGAAAGAGAAAGAAATAAAGAAATGAAGAAGAGGAGGATGAAAAAGAAAAGAAAAAAAAATTAAACAGGTGGGTATGAAAAAGTGAAGAAAAAGAAAAGAAGAAGAGAAAGGAAAAGAAATGAAAAGAAGAAGAAATGAAGAAGAGGAAGATGAAAAAGAAAAGAAAAAAGAAATGAAACAGGTGGGTATGAAAAAGTGAAGAAAAAGAAAAGAAAAGGAGAAAAGAAAAGAAAAGAAAGGAAGAAGAAATGAAGACGAGGAAGATGAAAACGCGAAGTAAGAAAGAAAGGGAGAAGAGATGGATGGAAAAATGAAGAAAATGAGAAGATAGAAAAATAGAAATAAAAAGAGACCTGTTCACTGGATGAAGTAATTGTCTGTTTGTAATCAATGCAAGAGGTCGGGGTACGAATCGAGGAAAAATTCTGAATTTGCAAATAACGTAGAATCCTTCTACCTGGAAGAATAAATCTGCATAATCTTCATCACTTCATATTTCTCTCCATTTGGCTTTATATTGAAATTTTCTCGGATTTTGAGATACAAACGTATCATCTAATCTCTGTCAAAAAACCAGACATCGAGCTTATTAACAAAAATAAAAGAACTTGCCGTCTAATAGATTCTGTCGTTCTGGCGGACCAAAGAGGGAAAATAAAAGAAAGCTAAAAAAAATGGAGAAAGACTTGGAACAGAAAACTGAAAAAACTGTAGAATGGAGAACATCCAGTCCTCAGCAACGTTGAGATCTGCTAAAATACTTTAGAAGAGTCCTGGGAGAACATTCATAGCGTAATGGCTAAACTGCCGGAACATGACATCGTATTCAAGACGAGCTATTACGTTTACTTTCGGACTGATTCCCTTGGTAAAGGTAAGAACACAGTAATCCTCCCGAACTATGAGTTAAATAGTACGCTTACTGTTCTTCAATGATGCTTTTGGCACGGTTGAAATTCAATTAAAAACAAAGAAGAAAGATCAGAAGAGTTCTGAAGACCTCATGAGACTTGTCTGACAGACTCCAGTGAAAGACCACTTGTTGACGCCAATAGAATAACCCGCGTGGAGGATAATATTAGTAATAATAATTGTAATTTAGCTGTCGCAGCGGACCACAGAGGGAAAATGAAAGAAAACAAAAAGAGAGACAACTATTTAGACTATTGCCAGAGAACTAAGAAAGCCATAGAATATGAAGGTGACAGTTATACCATTTGTAATTGGTGCGCTCAGAATAGTCCCCAAAGGCTTGGAAAAGGGACTGGAAGAGTTGGAAATGAAAGGATGAGTAGTGACCATCTTATATTGAGATTGGCCAGAATACTAAGGAGAGTCTTGGAGAATCGAGGATATTTGCTCTCACTTAGACCTTAGCGAAAGACCATCAGCTAACGCTGGTGTGAAAAACTTGTAAGGAATAATAATAATAATAATAATAATAATAATGGCTGAAAAGTGCTGGACTTAAGGTATTGACAGAAGGGTTAATAATAGTAGCACGGGACCAGAGGCTACCAACAAGAAACTATCAGGCAAACATAAAAAAATGGATAAAACCTAATATGTAGATTGAGCAAGTAAAAAGCGGAATCAATAAACCATGTGATGTCCAGTTGTCCAATCCTAATACCGATAGAATATGAAGAAAGAGATGATAAAATAGAACATTATATACATTGGAAAATATGTAAATAAAATGGAATATTGAAATCTGAAAAATTGTATAAACACCAACCAAAACCAATTACAGAAGCAAAAGAAACTACTCTTCTCTGTGATTTTGCAATTCAATCAGATAAAAAAAATAAAAAAAGCAATAGAACAGATATAGTGATTAAAGTCTATAGAAGATAAACATACCGTCTGATTGGTACGTCAGTGTCAAATGATAATAACATAATATTCAAAGAATACAATAAAGTAAGTACAAAGATATGGAGATGGAAATGGAAAAGATGTAGTACCTTAAACCCCCTACCGTAGTGGGAACCCTGGATATGGTCATGAAAGGAACAGATAAAGACATTAACAAGAGACCTGGCAGTCGTAGGCTTTATGAAATACAAAAGTTGCTCTTTGTGGAACTGCTCATCTCCTCGGGGGAGAGTACTATCAATGAGACTGAAAAATATCACTCAAAAGAGAGAGAGAGAGAGCAAAAGACATAAATACAAAGAAGACATATAATCACAACCTTCCCCCACCTTAAGTCTTGGGTAAAAGATCAACTGAAAGATTGTTAGAAAACGAAAATAAAACGGAAAAATAGGCTAGGACTGCTCGGTATCTTGCTGATGTGTTTATCTACCCCTTTCTTGATTATACTCAGTACTCCCACTATTACTGGTACGGTGATAGTTTTAAGGTGCTTTTAAAAATTTTTTAAATATTTCCTACGAAAAATATAAGTGATTTTCTCAGTTTAGAAATAATGGTCACACACACACACACACACACACACACACACACACACACACACACACACACACACACACACATATGTTTATCTATATTGAACACATACAATATATATATATATATATATATATATATAGATAGATAGATAGATAGATAGATAGATGTATATAATTATTTACATTCATCAAACACACAAACAAATACACTCTCTAACTCTCACACAGAGAGATACATTTCCAAGTCTTTGTAGCTACGTATATTCTTTGACTGATGTTATTATCAATTGGTACAGCCATATCAATTAGAAGGCAAGTTTTTGTTTTATAGGCCTTGGCCACCATATCAAGTTTATTGCTCTTTACAAAAATTAATATAATTTCCTAATCTTATAACTTGACCAATTTTCGTTCAAATGACCTCAAATTTTAATACCATGGGAAGAAACAACTAAAAATTATATTTTAATTTTTTTCATGTTTAAAAATGTCATTCACAGAAAAAGAAAATACGTTTAATTCTTTGCATACTATTTGATTGGTTTGGTTTGGTTTCTTTGTTTAATGGCATATCAACCTTTGTAGGTTATTTAATACCAAAACTATTCTCCTAGAAGAACAGTAGTGGTAATATTTAACCCATAGCTGGGAGGATAAGGGGTTCATACCTTTCCCAAGGGTATTTGCCCGAAAGTGAACGTAATAGCGCGACTGGAGTACTAACTCGCTTACTACGATTCCGCAGTCCATCGCTTTAACCATTACGCTACGAGGACACCCCCCCATACTATTTGAGATTATTTAAAATAAATTGGTCAAATTACTAGATTTCGTAATATATTTTTTCTAAAATAGAATATAAATCTCAATCACTACCTTCCCTCACCCTATGTTTTGGGTGAAGGTCAAGTGAAGGATTGTTAGAAAGCGAAAGTAAAATGTTTGGTTTAGTTTTATGGCATTGTTGGTTATTTAATGCCAAATCCTATTTTACACACATATCAAATATGTTATCTGTAAACACATTTTGTAGATACACACAACTAAATGATCAAATAGTTTTATTTCTAACAATTCAATTTAGCATAAATCAACAAATTTAAATAGTTAAAGTACTGCTATGTATCACTAACAATTCATTTAACCATCAATCATTTGCTTAAATGATAAAACAGTTCTATTTCAACAATTCAATCTAGCATTAGTCATTTGTTTGCACTGTTAAACAGTTCTATTTGACCCATTGATAGGACTCTATCAGATGTTTCCATTCCGGGCCAGAGTGGACCTGGGAGCAATGGCGGCAAAGAGGTATTTCACATTCCCCAAAGATCCAGTATAACTGGAGCTTCACCATCAGATTGTTTAGTGTCATATCTTGGACACTCACTTGAGTAGGGTTCTTATTCCTCTGTAGAGGTGCAATCGGTGTATTCTATAGACCCAGCCGACTGGGCCACTCTTTGAGGGAGTCTTATCCCTCTGCAGAAATGTAGACGGTGTATTCTACTGCCCCAGGTGACTGGTCACGCGAAAGTAAAGTAGAAAATTAAATGATAATGAAAATGATAAAGAATACTTGTAGAAGTAAATCTGATCTTCGCATAATAATATACGAAGAAAAAAAAAAGGTCAGATATGTGAATATCCATTGAGATATGAACTCACTAACAATGATCTGCAAATCTACTTTGCAAACCATTACATTCACATGAGACGACTCCAAACTCCTTATATACATAGGAATTATTAATAAATGAACTGTACTCATTGTTTTTTTAAGTATATTTTGAAAATAAATAACGCATTTTCGTAATAAAGTACAGTAATAAAGAAAAATACAAAAACTATAAAAGGGAAATTTTAAAAAAACGAGAAAATAATAGGCGAAACATTTTCAAAACCTTCATCTACCCGGAAAATATCCACCCAACTTTAATATCTCAGTAAACAGTTGCGTGCCCTTGATGTGACATGGAACCCAGTCAAAAGATACATTACTGTGAATGTATCAATATGCACACGGACACTCCCTGGTGATGCTACTAATTCTGGCGACAGTTATTTAACAGGAAAATATTGAGATAGATATGAACTGATAAATAGACAGACAGGCAGGCAGACAAAGAGATATGAACAGATAGATATGAACATATACAAAGTGAACAAAATGATACACAAACGCGCGTGCACCCCCCACACACATATATATTGATATATGTATATATATAAATATATATTTTGATATATATATATATATTGATAGAGAGAGATGTGGGGGAGGAAGTGGTAACGAAAGTATAATGGCCGAAACGTTTTGATTATAACTGCTAAGAAAAAAACACTATTATACACAGACACACAGACACACACACACACACACATATATATATATATATATATATATACATGTGTGTGTTTGTTTTATATATATATATATATATCAAGAGAGAGAGAGAGGTAATGAAAGTATAATGTCCGATACGTTTTGACTATAACTGGAAAAATGAGAACACTTAGTTACACACACACACATATATATATTTAGAAAGAGAGAGAGAGTGAGAGAGAGAGGGAGAGGGAGAGGTAATGGAAGTATAATGGCCGAAATGTTTTGATTATAACTACTAAGATGAGAACACAATGATATACTCACACAGAGGCATATATATATATATATATATATATATATTGAGAGAGTGAGAGAGAGTGGTAACGAAAGTATAATGGCTGAAACGTTTTGACTATAACTGTCAAGATGAGAACACTATGACACACACACGCACATATATATATATATATATTGAGAGAGAGAGAAATAGACAGACAGACAGATAGACAAAGAGAGAGAGAGTGAGAGAGAGATAGAGAGAGAGAGAGAGAGAGAGAGAGAGAGAGAGAGAGAGAGAGAGAGAGTGTTAACGAAAGTATAATGGCCGAAACGTTTTGACTATAACTGTCAAGATGAAAACACTATGATACACAGACACACGCATATATATATATATATATATATATATATTGAGAGAGAGAGAAATAGAGAGAGAGACAGACAGAGAGACAGATAGACAGAGAGAGAGAGAGAGGGGTAACGAAAGTATAATGGCCGAAACGTTTTGACTATAACTGTCCAGATGAGAACACTAAACTGAGTAAACCAGAGTATAATAAAAGCTTCATCTAAAAAGTTCAGACGAAAACCATCGGCACAACTTTTATTGCAATACGTCATTTCTTGATTTGCAAGATGACAAAAAGCATAAAAGAAAGAAAATGAAAGAGAAAATAAAATTATCCATAGCAGAAGATAAAAAAAGAAAAAAAAAGAATGTCACTCTTCGGTTTAGAATTGGTGTAGAATTAGCTCTCATCAAAATCCCACAATTTTATGCATATACAAAATAAAAAGAAATGTCTTACAGTCAAGTCACACGTAAAGCACTGGCTCCTGCAAGATTGCACAAGTTGAATAGTAGACTCAGAAGAGTGCCATAAGCAAGCTGATGCTTGTGTGGTAGATTTTACTGAACTGCAAATTCTCAGAGATATAAAATTCTACAGATGAAAAGTTGCAGTAGTTGTTTGGTAAAAAGATGAACACTTCCTCAAAATGCGCGCGTGCACACACACACACACACACACACACACACAATCCCTAGAAAGGAATCGCGCTATTACGTTCACTTTCGGGCAAATACCCTTGGGAAAGGTATGAACCCCCTTATCCTCCTAGCTATGGGTTAAATAGTACCAGTACTGTTTTTCTTGGAGAATGGCTTTGGCATTAAATAACCTGCAAAGGTTGATATGCCATTAAACAAAGGAACCAACCCAAACTAGAAAGTAAGAAAAATAGACGTATCGATAAATAAATGATTATTTTAATTCTTTTAATTTAATATATTTTTGTAATAAATTAGATTTCAGTGGTTACTGATTAACTCAACACCTTGAGCTAATTTCAAATTCTGGATGACGTTAATATTTCCTTTTGTGTTAATACCCTTTGGAAAAGTTTGAATCTGTCATCTCTGCTCCTTTCAGAATAGCTCTTCAGCCTTGGTAGGAAAATCAGTCCAGGTGAAAGAAGTACTCTGAATTCAAATCCAGCTGTATAAGTAAAGTCAGGAAACATTCCTTGATATTGGTATATTGTGACTCAGAACAGCCTGTCATATGTCACTGCCTGGTAACCATTCCACCATGTGAGATACTATGAAGGGGAATTAGTCGATTCTGAGTGATAGCAAGTTTCCTTACGTCTCCAGGATTCTTCTCAGTATTCTAGCCGATCATAACAATGTTGTGGCCTTGATAGTCTTGATTCTTCCTCTGATTTCCAATTTCTCCAGACTTTTTTCTTGGCCTTTCAGGACTGTTTCAAGGGCACCGACTACAATTGGTATCAGCGTCAGCTTCATGTTCCACATTTTTTTCAGCTGTCTGGCAAGATGAAAGTATTGGTTATTTTTCATTTTCTTTTATTTTTACTCTATGGTCCTCTGGAACGGCAAAATCCACAATGTTACAAGTTCGTTTTTCTAGTTAACTGATTAGTCATTTTACCATAGTTATTCCTTGAGAGTTCTTTACATCAGCGTTAGCTGATGGTCTTTTACTGGAGTTTGAGTGACAGCAAGTCTCCTCAAGTCTATAGGACTCTTCTTAGAATTCTGGCCGATCTCAGTAATGCAGTTGTTTGAATGGTCTCCACACGTCCTCTTATTTCCAAGTCCTCCTGTCCTTGTATCAATCCTTTGGTAATTGTACCAAGAGCATCAATTATAGTTTGTATAAACGTCACGTTCATGTTCCACAGTTTTTTAAGTTTTCTAGTTAGGTCTCGGTATTTATTCTTCTTTTCACTTTCTTTTGATTTTACTCTGTGGTCGGCCGGGACAACAAAGTCCACAATTCTGTAAGTTTTCTTTTTTTTTGTTGATTTTTATAAGGTCTGGTCGTCTAGCCGAGATTAAGTAATCAGTTAGGATGTCAAAATCCCAGAGGAGTTTGTGCGTCATTCTCCAGGACTGATGTCGGGTTGTGCATATACCATTTGTTCGTATGGGCTAATTTGCTGCACTCGCTTATTATGTGATTGATCGTTTCGTCTCTATCATCAAATAACCTACATTTACTGTTTTGTTGCATCTTATCTATTCTAGCTTAGATATTATTGGTCCTGATACGTTGTTTTGTGCTGAAGGTTTCTCTTTCTTAGCCACGTCCATATTTTCTCGGATGAGATGTTGCTTATTAGTCGCTTAAAACGTCCATAGAGTTGTTTTTCTTCACATTTTTGTTTTCTGGTTATTGTCGTTCTGTTGGTCCTCGTGTCGTCAGAACTGTTTCTGGTGGCTGTAATCAGTCTTCCTCCAAACTTTTGTATGCTGCCTTCAAGTCGTTGTATTGATGCGTCAACGCTCTGTCTTCAATGCTGGCAAATCCTCATCCTTCTCATATAGCCTGTTAACGTCAACTCTGGGATGTAATGCTGTATGCATGGTCATTAGTTTTCGTGTTCTCTGGTCCATTTGCTTAAGTTCTTCTCTGGTCCACTTTACGAATGGTCCCGAATATCTTACGAGGGGGACAGCCCAGGTATTTATTCCTTTGATAAGGCTTCTGCTATATTGTTTTGTCTCTAGTAACTTTCTGGTTCTTCTGAAATATTCTTTCTTAATTTTTCCTTTCATCTCCTCTTGTTTGATGGTGTCAGCTTCCAATATCCACAAGTATTTGTAGGTTTCCTTTACTCCGAGCGTTCTAATTTTGTTTTAATTTGGTAGTTCCGTCCGTAAGGTGTCGTTTGCCGCTTTTCATTACTCGCATGGCGCATTTTTCAATGCCAAATTCCATCCCTATGTCCTGACTGTATATTCTGACTACGTGTATTAGAGTTTGTAATTCTTTTTCATTTTTGGCAAACAGTTTAATGTCGTCCATGTACATTCAGTGATTTATCTTTTCCTGCGATTTACTAAGTTTGTATCCGGCAGTACATTTTCTGAGTATGTGGTTGAGTGGCATCATCGCAATTAGAAATAATAATAATAGTGCATCTCCTTGGAATAGACCTCTTTGGATCTTTGTTTCAGTTAAGCATTTCCCTCCTGCTGTCAATTCCACTCTCCAGGTTTTCATGGTTTTCTCGGTAAAGTTTATGACTTCAACTAACATTTTGTATATTTTGAAACAGTTTATTATCCAGCTTTGTGGGACCATATCATATGCCTTTTTGTAGTCAATCCAGGCCATAGCCAGATTTTTCCGTTTCGTCTTTCACTCGTTGAGGATGTGCTGATTGGTGTAGAGTAGTTCTCCTGTACCTCTAGATCCTTTGCGGCATCCTTTCTGTTCTTTAGGCACTAATCCACGGCTTATTATTATTATTATTATTATTATTATTGTTTTACTTACTTGGGAGTTTATCACAGTAGCGTTACCTGATGGTTTTCCACTGTAGTCTGAATGACAGTAAGTCTCCACAATTTTCCAGGTCTCAGTATTCTGGACGATCTCAACAATGCTGTAGTTTGGATGGTCTCCACTCACCCTCTTATTTCCAACTCCTCCATCCCCTTTACCAATCCTTTGGCGACTGTACCAAGTTTTTAGGACTCGAGTGAAAGGCCATCAGCAAACGCCGGTGTTGTAATATAATGGCCGAGGGATTTCGTTTTATATATCTTGCCTTTCGGTTTAGTTAGGCTGAGAACCTTTCGCTTAGTGCATGGGTTAGTTAGGTGCAAACATGAGCGCAGGTGTTCACGCGCGCACGGTGAGGATGCGTCATTCACAGATGTCAAAATAAAACCCCAGATAGGAAATGGGTGTGAATGACGTCATGCACCGGAAGCGTACGCGGTGGATTTTGGGGATTTGAGAAAAGTTAATGAGTTGAGTTTTAGCGTCCGAAGAAGACGGTTGACTTTCGGAGCTCGCCGAGATCAGACCAGTAGTTTGCGGCGGAGTGCCGTGCGCGGTGGGGGGGGGGGAGATGGAAAAGTCAGCATAGAAAGATTGTGTATCACTCTCCTTATGTCGAAAAACCTTTTAACTCAAAGGTAATAAAAAGTTTCGTACCTGAACTAAGAAGTCGTAAGTGTTTTTTGTGTTTCGGGATTCCTATGTTATCTATATGTGTGTTCTGGACATTATGAACGTTTTGCGTACCGGTATGAATATGTTTATTTCACGTATTCATATCTGGCTATGTAACAGTGTGAGCCACTCACAAGAAGTAATATAATTTCGAAGCGTATTTTCATTCTTCTGCTATATTTTTTTAAATCATCGTTATTTCAACGACAAGGGACAATGTGTATCGCAGAGGTGGAAAATGCGAGTCAGTTAATTGTAATAATGTCTGACAAGTCTTTTTTAAAATACAAAACTAATCAAATTATATTAACTAGCCAAGTGCATATAAACGATAAGAACAATTATGACACTGGGATATTAAGAGATCAAGTAAGGGATGTGTTTATAGGCGTGGTTCACGCTTCTGCATTATCAATGATTCTTGGATCATAATTGGTAAAATAGATTTTCTAATGGTAAAATAGGATGTGGGTTCAAGTTTCACCTTGAGCTTATTGTCATCGGTACGTGCTGTTCCTCTCAATCATTCAAATAATAATTGCACCAATTAAAGATAATGCACTTGTTTTGAAAATGTCAACAAAAATACTTGGCTATTTCAATGGGTTTGAATTCTACACTCTAATTCTAAGCAAAATTGCTGAACTATACGCCAAATAATGTAGTTATTTTTGAGAGGTAACATGTTCGTTTTAAATAAGATCTTGTGTTTGTGCCAAATATGTAGTGGCAGTTTTACTGAAGGTGATTATGATTCGATCGTAAATGTCTGAGCTGCATGACATTTATTATTTGGTGCAAATCAAATGTTTCCGTCCGATCTTCCCATTTACTGCCACTTTTGCCTTTCCCGATTCGAGGAACTTTCTCGTCATATTCAATTTAGAAATCAACTTGAATTTGTTTTGATCCTTCTGCCCCCCCCCCATCATACGCTACCACCCGCGGTAAGAAATCTCCTTACCTCCACTTTCTCCTTAATTCTCTCCTCTGCCCTCATCCTACTCAGCTGCTACATGAATTTTCCATATACCTTTAGTCGCCTCGACATCACAGACTTTATATATATATATATATATATATATATATATATATATATATATATATATATATTCTCATATCTTTGATTGTCTACTGTTTATTGGCATCATTTCAAAAATAGAGAAATCAAAACAATTTTCATTTTTGTTTCGATTTCTTCTGGTCTAATATGTTCAGAGCTGGGTCAGTGGTGATCAGAGAAACGAGGATCAACGTTCAAGTCCTGTTTGCTTCACTTAAAAATAACAATTACTATCAGGCAGACGGGAGGGAGGTGTCCTCGTTGTGCAATGGTTAAAGCGCTGAACTGCAGAATCGTAGAAAGCGAGTTCGAACTCTAGTCACCGTATTACGTTCACTTTCGGACATATACCGTTGGGAAAGGCATGGACCTCCTTATCCTCCTAGCTATGGGTTAAATAGTACCGTTACTATTCTTCTAGAAGGATGACTTTGGAATCAAATAACGGATGAAGGTTGATATGCCATTAAAACAAAGAAACCAAACTTATCAGACGGATATATACGGACTAGAATTTTCTCAGCATCTCATAAGACTGAGCTAATAGAAAAGATGTTGTTTTCTTCGACAAAAATTTCAACTTGTATGTTAATAATCACTATTATTATCATTATTTTTATCTTTTGAGAGCTTTTCCCACCAACACTAGCTGACGGTTTTCATTGGAATCTGACAGCAAGTGTCCTCAAGTCTCCAGAACTCTTCTAAGTATTCTGACCGATCTCAATATGCTGTAGTTTCGATGGTCTCCACTCGTCCTCTTATTTCCAAGTCCTCCAGTCCCTGTATCGAACGCACCAATTACAATTGGTATCACTGTCACTTTCATTATTATTATTATTATTATTATAATTATTATTATTTTCGCTCGATGCGAGTTTTTCACACCATTCTAATTTGTGGTCTTTCACTTGAGACTAAGTAGCAGCAAATCTTTTCCGGTCTTCAGAACTTTTTTGAGTGACCGTTTCAAGTTCACCAACTGCAATGGTCATCGCTGTCACCTTCATCCTTCATAATATTTTTATAGTTCTCTGGAAAGATAAAGGTATTTATCTGTTTGTTTTTTTACTTTCTTTTTACTCTGTGGTTCGCTGGAACGCCAAAATTTCTAGGTGACCATTTTGTTTTTCTTGATAATTAACACTAGGTATGGTATTCTGGTCGGGATTCGGTGAGTCAATTATATCTGAAAGTCTCAGAGAATTTTATGTGTCTCATTTTCTGGGACGGATTCTATTTTGTGCATATTTCATTTGTTAGTGTGGTAAAAATTCAATCTCTTGCACAATTCCCTTTGGATCACCTTTCCCAACCAGTCATGCCTAATCTTGTATTCCTTTTGCGCTAGTTGGCTAGCATTTGCTTATTATGTGATAAATCGTTTCATCACTTTCTGTGCATAACCTACACTTGCGGTTGCGTATAATGGATTTTTGTGGAGGTGCCCGTGGTGTAATTGTTATCGTCGTAGGAAATGAACACGGCGACACGAGTTCAAATCCTGGACGAGACTGATTGCATTTGACATAGCACTAATACCCTTGGGAAAGGTATGAATCCAATTATTCTCCCTCCAGCTATGGGTAAATAGTAGGACAGACTAGGTTCTTCAGCCTTGGTGAGGCAACTAGTCTAGGAGAAGGAAAACTCTGAATTGAAACCTGCTAAACTCCGCTTAAAAAATTGACCTTGTGTCATATCCTGCCCGAGCGGAGGGGTTGGTAAATAGGATAATGGATTTTTGCTTTAACATAACTGGTCCTTATTGCGTTGTTTGGGCAGATATTAGAAGAAATCCAGTTTCTCTTTTGAGATTTCTCTTTCGTAGCTATGCTCATGCTTTTTAATATGCAATCTCGTCAGTTTGTTGCTTGAAATGTCCATACAGTTGGTTTTCTTCCCATTTTTGTTTTCTAGTTTTTGTTGTTTTTCCATTTGTTCTTATGTCACCAACGGTGTTACTGGCTGCTGTAGTAAATCTTTCTTTGCTCTTTTTGGGGTTGTCTTCGAGTTCTTATATTGATGTATATCATCATCATCATCATCATCATCATGTCGTGCCGCTAGCACGGATATCCCCGACCCTCACTCGCAACTTCTCCCAATCATTCATCGCCTCTGGCAGGTCTTCAGGGCTACATCCCGAATCCTCACATAGCTGCTGTATGTATGTTCGAGCTGGTCGTCCTGCTTTTGCTTGGCCATATGCGGGGGTCCATAGGAGTACATTACTTATGAGCTCGTCCTTGCTTCTCCAGCAGTGTCCTGCATGTCTGGTTCGTCTAGCTTATGTAGTTTTCGTGATGGGAGGCAGGTGGCTGTATAGTTGGTGCCTTGTGGGGTGTTGCCGCCAGGACTTGTTCAATATTGCTCGCAGCATTCTTGTGTAATTGCCGTCTAGCTTCTTCTCCAGCTGTTTTGTTAGCGTCCAAGTAGTGCATCCATACAGCAGTATCGATACGACCGCTGCCTGGAAGAAACTGCGTTTCATTTTATCGGTCAGGTCTGATTTCCATATGATCGATAGTCTATCGATAGCTGTCCATGCCTTCGTTAACCGCGTGTCGATGTCTTTTTCGGTTGATGAGACTCTGCTTCCTAGGTAGGTGAATTTGTCTACTAGTTTCAGAGGGGTTGGTATAGTTGGTGCCTTGTGGGGTGTTGCTGCCAGGACTTGTTCAATATTGCTTGCAATATACGCAATCTTTAATGTTGGCAAGTTCTCTTCCTCGTTTATTTCTAGACAATTATAGTCTGTCTCTGTCATCTCCCGGGTGTAAGGCCTAGTGTATCATCAACAACTTCTTTGTCTTTTGGTCCATTTGTCTGAATTCCTCTATTGTCCATTTGAAGAATTGTCCGGAGAGGGACTGCCCAGGTGTTTATCCCTTTGATGAGATTTTTGTTGCAGAGCTTTATTACTAGAAGTCTTATTGTTCGTCCGAGGTTCTTTTTTCTTATTTTTTCATTTAATCTCCGCTTGTTTGATGGTATCCGTTTCCAATATTCCCAAGAACTTGTAATTGTCCTTCTTTCTAAGCGTCTTAATGCTTTCAGGATTTGATAGTTTTATTCCTTTCGTTATTTCTCTTTTTCGACTATTTATAACAATTATGGCTCATTTTCAATGCCAAATTCCATTCCAATATCGTGGCGGTATATACTCTATTGTTTGAGCAAGAGTTTCCAGTTTTTTCCTTATTGATTGCATCAGGATCCCCAGTTCTTTGTATCAGGGTTTCTAGTTATTATTATTATTATTATTATTATTATTATTATTATTTTACTCATTTGAAAATTTTCCCACTAGTGTTAGCTGATGGTTTTTCACTGGAGTCTGAGTGATAGTAAGTCTCTTCAAATTCCCAGGACTCTTCTCAGTATTGTGGCCGATATTAACAATGGTCCCCACTCGTCCTCTTATTTCTAAGTCCTCCCACCAGATACCAAGCATTTGGTGACTGTAGCGAGCGTTCTAATTACAATCAGTATCCCCGTCACTTTCATGTTCCATAGCAAGCTCTTGGTACTTATTTCAGTTCTCTAGCACTATATCTGGTCGTCAGGCCGAGATTAGATGATCCGTTTGTATCTCAAAATCCAAAAGAATTTTGTGCGTTTCATTTTCTGGGACGGATTTTGGGTTGTACATCTACTATTTTTTCATATGGTCAAATTTAAAATTCTTGCATAATTTCCAGTGGAACACCTCCCTCTCCTAGGGCACCTCGGGTGGTGTAATGGTTAGCAAGGTAGACTTGCAAACCTGCACGAGTGAGTTCGATTCTCATTGGGTGCCCCATTCATACGGCCTTGTGCTATATCTAAGCAAAAAGCTTAGTAAATTACCACCTCCCTCTCCTAGTCGTGTCTAGTCTTATACTCTTTTTACGCCGGGTGGGAGGGGTGATCCACTAGGATTTGTGCCAGAGATTTCAATTTGATCATACAAACAAATGGTATATGCATAACCCAGCAGCTGTCCTGAGAATGAGACACAAACTCCAATGGGATTTTGAGATACAAACGAATCACCTAATCTCGGCCAGACGACTTTGCTGTCCGTGCTGACCACTGAGTAAAATTGTCATAAAGCGAAAAGAAGGGGAAGTACCTCGACCTTGTTAAGTAATTAAAATACTGTGGAACATGAAAGTGACGATTATACCAATTGTAATTGATATTTTTGGTACAGTTACCAAAGGTTTGATTCAAGGACTGAAGGATTTGGAAATAAGAAGACGAGTAGAGAACATCCAAACTACTGCATTATTGAGATTGGTCAGAATACTGAAAAGAGTCCGAAAGACTTGAGGAGACTTGCTGTCACTCAAACTTCAGTAAAAGACCATCAGCTAACGCTGATGTGAAAAAATCTCAAGGAGGAAAAATATTTATTATACGCTACTTTCTCATTTTAGTTTTAACTGATGTTTTTCCCCGAAGACTGAATTACAATATTTCACCTCAGGTCTCCAGGACTTTTCTCAGTATTCTGACAGATCATACCAGCACTGTGGTCATGATGCTCTTGATTCTTCCTCGGATCCCCAATTTTTTTCTGATGTTTGTGGAACGTTTATAAATTGAAAGTATTAATGACTGATAAATTCAAGTCAAATAAAAGTTGCAATTTGATATTTTTAACAAGATTCCCAGGACTCTTCTCTGTATTGTGGTCGGTCTTAACAATGGTCCCCACTCGTCCTCTTATTTCTAAGTCCTCTACTCCATGTACCAAGCATTTGGTGACTGTATCGAGCGCTCTAATTACAATCGGTATCACCGTCACTTTCATGTTCCATAGCAAGCTCTTGGTACTTATTTCAGTTCTCTAGCAAGGTCAAGGTACTTATGTCTCGCTTCGCTTTCCTTCAGCTTTACCCTGTGGTCAGCTGGAACGACAAAGTTCACTATTCAGCAGGTTTCAATGGATTCATTATTAATATTGTTGTAACGACTCGTGTACCTTTTAAAACCCATGTTGGTTTGCTTACCATTTATTGGAAGGGAGAAAAGGAGAAGATGGATCGATAAATTGAAACCTCATTACTCTCATACCTTCACGTATGACTTTAGGCTTTTATTTTTTGCACAGTTATTTTCCCAGTGTGAAATTTGCTGTGACACCTGTCCCAGCTAAACGCTCTCGACTATATTCTTTCGCTTATGCTGAAATACTACAACAGTATTGGAATTGGAATTAGCAATTTGTCTATTTTTTTGATTTCAACGAATTTCTTAAAAGCAAAATGCATATATCATATTCCCACGAGTAGATGTAATATTAATGCAGATAAAGATGGCGTGATGCAGTAAGAGTAAAATGTCGAAACCAACAAGTTTAATTCATTAAGAAATTATCAACAAAAGATGATAAAAAAAAAATCCCCAAAACGTTTATAAATATTTGTTCTTGAGTTCATTTGATGTTTCACGATTTGATTTTATTGATTATTGATTAACTTAATTTGTTTTATTTGTTTAACGATATATTGAGTCCTTATGAGTTATTCAAGTCCGACATTTGATTAATTTGTAAATCATTGATCGTTGTAATAACTATATTTTCAATGTTCTATTGAATTTCAAAATTGAACTGTTTATCTATAAACATTTGTTTTAATAGTTTCAAGCATTGCTATCCAATGCTAATTTTCTCAAGTTTTAATTATTGCTTATTTTTCTTGTTTTTTTTTCTTTCTTTCTTTCTTTCTTTCTTTCTATCTATCTATCTATCTATCTATCTATCTCAGTCTGCTAATTGTTATCTTCGTATATATTTGAAATATTTCTATCTATACTAATCACATTTTAAGATCAAATTAGGTAGTTTCAGAAATAATGTTAAGCAAAAGATTTTCAGAGAGCATTTTTGGGAACTATTGGAGGAATTACTTAACTGGATTTGATCTGTATATAGATATTGTTTGTTTGTTTGTTTGTTTGGGTTTTATGGCATATCAACCTTTGTAGGTCATTTTATGCCCAATCCGTTTTTATACAGTTCTATTTCAAACAATTCAGTTTAGCATAAGTACACAGTTTGTCAAAAACATTTCTATTTCAAGTTATTTATTTTAGTCAAACAGTTCTATTTTAAACAATTCAGTTTAGTATAAGTTTAGTTTTTGTTTACACACAGTTAAATGTCAAAACAGTTCCAATTCAAACACTTCAGTTTAGCGTCATACAGTTTCAATGTCAGAAACATTTCTATTTCGAACATTGCTCAGTCGGCTGGGTTGTAGAATACATCAACTGCACCTCTGCTGAGGGGTAAAACCCCCAAATGAGTGCCCTGGATATGACACTAAACAATCTGATGGTGAGGTTCCAGTAATGCTGAGGCTTTGGGGAATTCGGTGTACCCCTTCATTGCCATCGCTTCCAGGTTCACTATGGTCCGGAATGTGAGCGCCTGATAGGGACCTATCTATGGATAAAATAGAACTAAACTGTATACTAATGCTGAACTGAATTGTTTGAAATAGAATTGTTTTGACATTTAAAATACGCACTTATGCACAACTGAATTGTTTGAAATAAAACTTTTTTTGCATATTAAACTGAATTGTTTGAAATAGAACTGTTTTGACATGTAACTATGTGTAAATAAAAACTATACTTACACTAAACTAAATTGTTTCAAATAGAATTGTTTGACTAAAATGAATAGCATGAAATAGAAAACTTTTTAACAATCAATCTGTGGTCTTATGCAAAACTGAATTGTTTAAAATAGAACTGTTTATTTGTATAAAAATGGATTTGGCATTAAATAACCTACAAAGGTTGATATGCTAACAAACGAACAAACAAAGATATAAACTAACAATATATTTCAAACAATTCAGTTTAGCGTAAGTACAGTTTCAATGTCAAAAACAGTTCTATTTCAAACAATTCAGTTTAGCATACAGAATCAATTTTATTTTAAGCAATTTTGTTCAGCATTAGTACGCAGTTTAAATGCAAAAACAGTTCTATTTCGATCAAGCAATTCAGTTTCAGGTTCTCAAGATGTCCTATTAATTGAATTCTGAAATATAATTTTATATATTTATATCATTTTAAAGATTTTAGATCAAAGTAATTTATAACAAATTATAACATTTTCTGTGCAATGTACCATTGAAATATCAGAAATTTCAGAAATAAGTTTCATTAAATTTACAGATAGCACAATGATATAGGCGTCTTCTTCTCTGGCTGGTCGGTGCTTCTCGTTGCCATCTTGTTTTCGCGACCCTCACGTTGTTCTATCGTTTCTTCTTTGTTCGATGTCCTTCACTGAGATGAAGAACAAGACTAATATCAATTTACTTTATATATATTACCAACTCCCTACGTAAGCAGGAGTGCTTGGAATATATAGACCACAGATGGAAAGTTACGTCGTATTACTTCGACTGGTCTCAGCTAACTAATTTAAAGTTGAAATATTACTTCTAACTTCAAAGATTTTAGTCTCTTGACTTTACAATCCTTTCACCTGCACTGTTAATCAATTTAAATAATTTGTCAATTAAACTGAGTTGATACTCGATAATTTTTCAGAGGTTTAACGGTTATTCGAAGTTTATACTACATGTCAAAAACAGTTCAGTCAATCTATCATTCCTATCATTCAAATGAATCCTTAAACCTCTTTCATTAGACTTAAGCTGATTATTTTTACTGGCTTGTAATATGTTAAATAATATCTATGGATAAAATTTAATGAAAATTCACTTGTGATAAAAAATATGTAAAAGCCAAATATTGTTGATCGACTTCAATTCTAAGTTATCTGATATGTCAGTCGAGCATTTCAAGTTTCTTTCTGGTAAATAATACTGAATGAATTAAGATAAACCTGGGTAATATATTCAAGAGCATGGCTAAACCTCATAAGATATACATCAATATTAAGCTTCGTCTAATGAAAACAAAGTATGTGATAGGTCGTGTGAACTTAAGTATAAGGGTGATTAATTTTGCTTTTGACAATGAATACATAATAAAAGGATAGCTAGTCAACTGTGGGGTGAGGAGAAAGATCAGAGTTTGACAGTGTCAGATTGACGTCATCATAAATGGGACCCATCACAGCAATCGAAAGTTGCCAGGCGATTGGACCAAAGAAGGTTTATTCCTCAGCCAACTCGCATTCTCAATCTTAGAATATATATATATATATATATATATATATATATATATATATATATATATATATATATATACCAACCCCTCCGCTCTGGCAGGATATGACACAAGGTCAATTTTTAAGTGGGGTTTAATAGGTTTGAATTCAGAGTTTTCCTTCTCCTAGACTAGTTGCCTCACCAAGGCTGAAGTTCCTAGTCTGCCCCACTATTTACCCATAGCTGGAGGGAGAATAATAGGATTCATACCTTTCCTAAAAGTATTAGTGCTATGTGAAATGCTATCAGTCTCGTCCATAATTTGAACTCGTGTTGCCGTGTCCATTTCCTACAACGATAACCATTACACCACGGGCATATATATATATATATATATATATATATATATATATATATATATATATATATATATATATATATATATATATATATATATATATATATATATATATATATATATATATATATATATATATATATATATATATATATATATATATATATATATATATATATATATATATATATATATATATATATATATATATATATATATATATATATATATATATATATATATATATATATATATATATATATATATATATATATATATATATATATATATATATATATATATATATATGAGGATTATTAAATAAGTTTCCAGACTTTTTTCGTATGGGCACTTTTATTGATAGTACACACATGAGACTCTAGTCCCCTTCGAAGTAATCTCCTCCGGCTGCAATGCACTTGTTGTACTGTTCCAACAACTTCTGGAAGGTCCCAATGAAGTCATCTTGTCTGAGTGTGTCAATGACTTTCGTCACAGCCTCTTTCATCTCCTCAATTGTCACATAACGACAGCATCTGAGCTTAGGGAAAAAGCAAAAGTCAAACGGAGCAAGGTCTGGACTATAGGGATGTGAGGAACTGTCTTGATGCCCATCTTGGTCAAATAGTCTGTGACAAAGATGGAGTTGTGGACTGTTGCATTGTCCTGGTGGAAATGCCATTGACCCGATTTGAAGAGTGCTGGCCTCTTTTCTAGGAATCTCTTCCTGAACTCCCTTAAAATCTCAACATAGTAACCCTAACCCTAACCGTTTGGCCAATCAACTCTGGTGTATTGACTTCCTTACTCCTCCCACACCTCACATCATCCCTCACAGACACCCTGCCTTTCTCGAATCTCTTATGCCACTCAAAAACTGATGCTCTATTCATGCAACATGGTTGAAAAGCAGTCACAAGTATTCCATACGTTTCTGTGGTATTTTTTCCAAGTTTAAAACAGAATTTTATTGCATATCTTTTTTCTAAAGTGTCTACACGTCTAGATTGCATTTTTGAAATTCACCAGCTGTGACAAACAGGCTTTAGTAGGGTACATTCCAATTGCTGCTGTAGCTGTTCCTTTGAACCTGAAATCATAAAAACTGGTCAGCCATCTCATAAGATGTCTAGCAATAACATACTAAATTTTCAAGAGTCTACGACAATTCTAAAAAAAAAAAAGTTTGGAAACTTATTGAAATACCACGTATGTGTGTGTGTGTGTGTGCGCGCGCCGCGTTTGTGTGTGTGTGTGTGTGGGTGTATGTGTGAAATATTTTGTTATGAATTGAAAAATATTAAACAAACCCTTATTAACAATGGATTTCCAAACTACTTTGTAGATGAACAAATTAAACTAATGATTAACAATAAGAATAAAATAAATGATAAAAGTTATGTTACACAAAGTAATGACAATCGTATTAATTTATTTTATTGTAATCAAATGCATCCGAATTTTAGATTTGATGAAAAAATACTCAAAAACATAATACATAGTTATATACCCCCTACAGATAATAAAATAAGATTTATAATTTACTGTAAAAAAAAAAAAATTAAACTCAGTTGTTAATAATAATTCTTTCCCTCCAACAAAGATAATGGAAAAAAAGCAATATTATTTGTCTATCTAAATGTTCATTGGGAGAATTCATCTCCGACAATAAAAATCTATATATTACATTGGTTATACTACGACAAAATTATCAAGGAGGCTCACTCTAAACCTTTCAGATTCTAGCTTCATATGTCAACATTTAAAAACTATAACTATCTTAATTCAACATATAGAAATGTTTTAGTTAATAATACAAAAATGCACCATGCAGACAATAATATCAAAAAATAAAAAAATCCTAGAAGCCTTATATATAAAATTGAGACAACCCATGATCAACAGAATTCACTTCGAAACAAGTGATAATATGCTAAATAGAACAATCCATATCACAATAGATAGAACAAATCTTATTCTACTTCATGTAATAGAAATATTTAAAAATAAACTGCCATTACCGCTTAGCAACACCTTGGTGATAACAAGCCTCACTTTAGTAATAAAAGCAAAAATGAAATAATAATTTAGTTTAAATACTAATTTAAAAGTAGCATATAAATTACCTTGTAAATGGTTCTGACGATAACAGAAAGTACTCGGTATAACACAAATAGCGCTTCAAGAGAAATTATAAAAAGAAATTCAATTTTGTAACATGAAAAACCCCCCAAAAAACAACGTCTCTTGAAAGAAAAACTAAAAAACTCCAAAACCACAAGAATTCGATTTTATTTAATCAAACCTGTTTAAATATATATATATATATATATATATATATATATATATATATATATATATATAAACCTCCCCACAAGACACCAACTATAAGGCCACCTGCCTCCCGTCACGAAAACTATTCAAGCTAGACGAACCAGACATGCAGGACACTGCTGGAGAAGCAGGGACGAGCTCATAAGTGATGTACTCCTATGGACCCCCACATATGGCCGGGCAAAAGCAGGACGTCCAGCACGAACATACATTCAGCAGCTATGTGAGGATACGGGATGTAGCCCTGAAGACTTGCCAGAGGCGATGAGCGATAGGGAAAAGGGGCATGAGAGGGTCAGGGATATCCGTGCTAGTGGCACGACATGATGATGATGATGATGATGATGATGATTTAAACCTCCAGACGATCTCACTCGGAAGCAACTTTCCTACCAAACTCTTTATCGATTGCGCCCTGTGTCCTTATAAAACATTAATATCCTTTATGGATTTGAATCATCTGGAGGTTTCAGGTTCAATCCCTACTACAACAGGTAAGAATAAAAAGGAATACTTACATTAAATTAACACTTGTACCAGGTCATGGTTAAAAGAATTCGAACAGTTTACCCCTGTGGTTCAAATAAAGGGTTCAGTTCGAGATTCTGTGTTGACTCCCGAGTTTGACATGAAACACCTGAAGAAGGCCGAATGACATATTGGCCGAAACGTTGTGATTATAACAATAAAGATGAGGTCAATAGTCTGAATATTCTAAATAATAATAATTATCAAGCTTCATCTCGGAAATTAGACAAAGAATAAATCTTTTATTACATGATAAAATTTTCACGTGAGGATAGAGTGAAGCATATTAGCTTTCATTTTTACTTTTATTTTTTAGTGCATTTCATTTAGTGTATATATATATATATATATATATATATATATATATATATATATATATATATATATATATATATTGAGAGGAAGAGTAGATATTTTTAAAAGATTCAGACCCTTGTCCCAAGCGGAAACCGTTAATATTATTTGACAGGTGATAACCCCGTGATCGGGAAATCTCAGTCAGGTGACCGAGTTTTTGTAAAAGTTAGAAAAACGATTTTAGCTAAGAATTAGTTAGTAGAGAGCAGTTGAAAGCTTTACATTTATTTCTATCTTCGGTCTGGTTGATTCTGGACTTTGTACGGAGTTGCAAATGTAATGGGTTAAAAAGAGACTTGATGAAGTGAATCTAGAATTTACACAAGAAAAGAAAATATCCTGTTTATTCATAAGCCATTGAAAGAACAAAACACAACGTTGGAAGGTGAGATTGAACGACTACCAGACAAATAGACATGACGACAAAATGGTGATGTCGTATCTCATTCGATTAGGTGTGTAGTGGTCGACTCTTTTACACTCAGACCAAGAGCTCTGAATCGAATTGGCGGGAAACTGAGAGTAACCAATCACGGTTCCCTTTGTGTGTACGCTATCAGAATTATATATATATATATATATATATATAGCGTAAACTATATATAAAGTTTCTAGATCTGTTTATTTGATTGTTTTAGTGGGTTCAAGTTCAGAATAAAATTGTGCCGGCAAAACAGTTCCGTCTTCCTATAATATAACTTAAAAAAAATTGCGAATTTTTTCAAAAGGGGCTTAGTTAATTTTCATATAAAAATAAAAATGAAAGTTATGAAAAACAGGATTAAAAAGAAATGATAATAATTTATTATTCCATTTTAGTTTTATTTTTTTTGATAACGTATTTTATTTTATCTTTAAAAACTCGATTGTTTTGCTCAATTTTTTTTTTCTTATCAACAAACAGTTGGTCTTTGAGATAACCTTTTTAAAACATTATTCTTCGACAGAAGTTAGGTATATTATCTTTGCGTATATAAGGTATGTGAAAAAAGTTTCTTGACTGAAGTTGTATTTACTGAGACAGAAATAAACTATAACCATAATTTTTTTAAAACATTGTCCAGTTGACATTCAACTATTCCGGGGCGTTTTCCTTGTTCGAAGCACCTCAGAAATTTCTCTTTTGACATGCTGTAAAACTGCACTACCGTGTTTCTTTTAATGTCCTCCGTGTCCTCAAAGCTTACCGCTAAGTTAGGACAAAAGTAAAAGTAAAGTTGGTAACCGTAGTCAAAGGCGACCCGAAGGCTCCCGTTTCAATAGCTACTACACCGAAGTGTAAGGGAGAGCGCTACTCCTTTCCCTGGATTAACCCACTTTACTCTTGATACATACCTTATCATACTGAGTGTTAATCAAGGAGGTATCAAGTAAGATTTTTGTGTCTTTGGTATGACTTGAAACCCGGTTTCTCGGGCCATTGGCGCACACTAAGTCACACGGTATTAAGTCTAGTACAGGAGGTGCACTTGTACAATCCCATGTTTTGTTAAAGTCATCTCCTTCAAAAACTACTGAGACTAGTTTCATGATTTTTTCAAAGTAGAACCCTTTTTGTTCACGTGAAATATAAACGTATAGACTGATGTCTAGACGTCTGGATAGCTTCATTTTATTATATAAGTTGTTCAGCTTAAAAACACCGTTCTTTAAATTCAAAACAATGTAAACTTTAGTCTTAGTAATTTTGTCTACACCTTGTTGGTATATAATTTTTACCGTTCTTATCGTTAAGTATAATCTTTGTTAATGAGATACAATTTGAAAAATGAGTGAAGTATAATGTTATTACGTAAAGAAGCAAATGATTATATTTGCGTCATCTGAATGAAAGCCAATGCTACAATAATGGAGCAGTCAGTGATTTAATGCTCAAAGTTTGATATTCAAGTGTTGCTGACAGGAGGAAGAGGAATGGAAAGAGACATTAGAATAAAAGTCAGTGTCAAGTGAGCAATAAAAAGACGAATGTATTGAGGAGACAATACAAAAAGAAATAGGATGCCAAGTAGAAAGAGACGATTGATAACAAAAGTGCCGCAAGCAAAAAATTAAGGTTTAAATAATACTTAAAGCTACGATTCCCACCAGAACATTGGTGTTAGATAGTGATGAGTCAGTAAATTCCTTGGGTGATTGTAGCAGCTACTGTAAGAACCTACGGTTTGTGCGCCAGACTAAGCAAGGCTTAGTAGGTATTTAACCAAACCTTCCACAAAGGGTAGCATATGACACAAGATCATTTTTAAGCAGAGTAAAAGAGGTTTGAATTCAGGGTTTTCCTTTTCCTGGACTGGTTGCATAAACAAGGCTAAAGAGTCCAGTCTGTGTTTACCCAAACCCCTGCCATGGGCAGGATGTGACACAAGGTCATTTTTAAGCGGAGTAATGCTAGTTTGAATTCATTTTTCTTTCTAGATTAGAACCCAGACTGCTCTATAATTTACCCATAGCACTGGAGAAAAAAGATAGGCTCATGTCTTTCAAACGGGTGAGTGAAACATTATTGCTTGTATAACTAATTTGCCAACGTAATATACGGTTTACTTGTTCAGAAATCTTTTTATTTTATTTTTTAGTATTCCAAATAAGGCGGCTAATTGACTACAATAGGCAAAGGGTTACAAAATGAAAAATGAAGCATAAAGATGAATGTATTTACCTAACCCCTCCACCACAGGCATGATGTGACACAAGATCAATTTTTAAGCGGAGTGAAGCTGGTCTGAATTCAAAGCTTTCCTTCTTCTAGACTTGTTCCTCAGTCAAGGTTAAAAAACCCAATCTGCCCTTATACTTACCCATAGCTGGAATGGGAGATAACAGATAGACTCGTGCCTTTCCCAAGTGCTTTTGAACTCAGATCACCGATTCTGTTTCCTAAGACGATAACTTTTATGCTAAACGTTCAAATCTAAGTAACAACAAATAATTAAGGCGCCTGTTGGACCAGTTAGATAGCAGACTATCTTAATTCTGATTCTTTCGTTTCATATCTTTTTGTTCACATTGCAAATTTTAACAGAATCTTTTGAGTTCTCGTTGATTTGATCAACCGCCTTTCTGGATGGCAGCCCATCCGGGTAATTTCTCTGTACCGCGCCCCCGAACTGACAAAATAGTTCATCGTAGCAAGATCTTTCTTAGAGAAAAATATGTAATTTCCAATCAAATTTTCTACTTAATAATATATTGAAGCCAACGTTCGTTCTAATTTCAATCAACATAATTTCTCAGTGGAGATAAAAATGAAACTTTAATTATTGAACACTTTTCCTTAGTTATTAACAAGTATAATATAATTTTTATGAATAAGATGTGAAATCGAGCTATTGTCCGCATTTGTTTCATTTACCGCCAAAAGTTGCCGCCATATACATATTTTTTTTCTTAATTGCTTTCTTACAACGAACAGTGAAAATTCCGTGGTTTGAAAAAAATCAAGATGAGGTAATTAAGCAAGTAAGGATGATTTGTAATTTTGTTTCCCATAAATCCTATTATTGCTTTTGCAATAAATAATTCAAAAATATACAAGAATTTATATAATACTTAATACACATATCATTTGTTCATTTTTATTTCTATTGAAACTACAAGATCAATATATTGTTGAATAGTCTATTTTGGGGATAACAGTATTGCTGGTTCCGAGGAATCTTCAGAGCTCTTTTTCTTTTTTCTTTACAACCTTCGACAGCAAAATGTTGAAATTTATCAGAACTTTAGAGCTCATCAGATTCGTAGAGCTCATCAGATCTTCAGCAAACCAATACAGAATAATTTATGTTTACTATGTAACTTTATGTGGATTGATGAAGTCAGTGCAGGGTAATTCCATTAAAGTTAAACACAGCGTTTGATCTGAAGAAGCAACGTCTACAAAATATGTAAATTGGGAGAGGGTGGAAGGATGTACCACTTGGCTACGGGGAGGAAATATAGAAAAATATGTTAGTTGGGAGAGGGTGGGAGGATGTACCACTTGGCTGCGGGGAGAAAATATAGAAAAATATGTCAGTTAGGGAAGGGTGGAAGGATGTACCACTTGGCTTCGGGGAGGAAATGTAGAAAAATATGTCAATTGGGGGAGGGGGAAAGATGTACCATTTGGCTGCAGCGGGGGGAATGTAGAAAAATATGTCAATATGAGGAGGATGGAATGATGTACTACTTGGAAAAGTAGAAGAATATCTTACTTGCACTTGGTCGGAAGAATATCCAACTTGGCTGGAGGGAGGGTATTTGCATGAGTGTAACATGCGAACGAATGGACAAAATACAAACAGAAGTATAAAATAGACATTAAATATGTGAATAAATGCGAAATGGCTTAAATCTGGTGAATATCAAAAGAGGATGAAAAAATTGCAGATGACAAAAGTTTTTTTAAACTTAAGATGATGACGATGATGATGATTACTTTCTCTTCTATTTTCTATATTCCTTTCTTCATCTTTAATATCGATATGTCCCTATATAACAACAATTACATCAGTGTGTGACGTGACATAACACATTCTTTCTCGTTCTCGATAACTCTTCTCCATACTTTGTTATCAGTCAAGTATATGTTTATACACTTCCTCTCTGCGATAATTGTTTATTCGCTGCCATAAATCATATAAAATCTTTTGGCTCAAATAAGCAGATTTCGTTTCTATCGACTGATTTTTCGTGTCGAAAAGTCACCATACGTCTATCGCTTATTCTTTGACTGCCATAAGATTCTGTAGTTTTATGACTTTGAAATCTTTAAGGAATTTCTTCTAAAGCCTCCAACACCTTTATAGGCTTTAACAGATATCAATACAATAGTTTGCTTCAGTAAATATCTTGCCAAATAATATTAAACATTTATCTTGCATCATCTTTGAAATATTGTGTTTTTAATCAGTGTTTGAATTCAGAAAACATTAAACATTTTCAACGCTATTTCTCTAAGCTGGTAACCTTTCACCCGCTCAGATGGTTTGGTTTTTGTTTCTTGGTTTCATGGCATATCAACCTTTATGGGTTATTTGATACGAAAGCTATCCTTGTAGATTGGTTTGGTTTGGTTTGGTTTTATGCCATATCAACCATTGTAGTTTATTAATGCCAAATCCATTTTTTACATATAAACAGTTTTATTTCAAACAATTCAGTTTAGTATCAGTAGAGTTTTTTGTTTACACTAAGTAAAATGTCAAAAGCAATTCTATTTCAAACAATTCAGTTGAGCATAAATACAGTTTAAATGTCAAAAACAGTTAAACTTCAAACAGTTCAGTTTAGCATAAGTACAGAGCTTAGATCTATTTGACCCATAGATAGAACCCTGTCAGGTGTTACCACTACAGGTCAGAGTTGATCTGGGGGCGATGGCAATGAATGGGTACTCTGCATTCCCCAAAGCTCTAGTATTACTGGAACCTCACCATCAGATTGTTTAGTGTCATAACCAGGATACTCGTTGGGGGGGGTCTTACAGATCCGCAGAAGAGCAGTCAGTGTATTCTACAGCCACAGCCGATTGGTCTATCCTTGTAGAAGGACAGCAGTGATACTTTTTAACTCATAGCTGAGTGATAAAGGTGGTCATACCTTTCCCAAGGGTATTAGTTCTAAAGTAAACGTAATAGCATCACTGGAATTCGAACTCACTTACTACGATGTCATAGTCTTGCACGTTAGCCGCTGCGCAGCTGAAACTTCCTCCTCACCTGATCGGAAAATTGTCGTAACATGATATTCTTTTCATGTCATTCCTTTCACTTCATTTTACATTGCGTTTATAGCAATGACACTTGCGTAACGAGGATATCAGTTGTCACTTGATTCAAAAGCTGTTTATCGTCGTTATTTCTATAGAGTATGAAAGCAGTTGACAATCTGCCGCTTTGGGACATTTTGAAAGATATAAAAAAGATATTTTTCAAGAAACAGGCATACTGACCTATCATCAACCAAATAACATCAGAGAAATGATAGAAAGCAGCAATATACTAAATAATAAAATAATCCTTAAGAAATCCACAATAAAATCCACTAAATTTTACCAACCAAGTATTTTTAAGAACAACCCATGCTACAAACATTTCAAATGAACTCATTTTTTATCCAGTCAATTGGGGATGTAAAATAGACAGGCTCCATCTCTATAGAGAGGTAAGACCCTCGTCACAATGAATGCCCTGGATATGACATAAAACAATCGGATGGTGAGGCTTCAGTAATTGGAGCATGTGGAGTACTCTTTCAGAGGCATCGCTCCCAGGTCCACTCTGGGACATTTTGGCCCGGAGTGGTAGCACTTGATAGGGTCCTATCTATGGGTCAAATAGAACTGTTTGATGATTAAACTGGGGGGGGGAGAAACAAATGATTTATGCAAAACTGAATTGTTTGAAATAGAACTGTTTGATCATTCAAATGTGTGTTAACAAATGACTGATGTTTAATGGAATAGTTAGTGTTAAATAGTAATGCTTAAAAGCATTAAACTGTGTGCAAACAAAAGATTAATAGTATATAGAATTATTCGTATTACATAGAAATAAGTGAAGCCATTTAACTGTGCACAAAAAGGGCTCAGGCTCGTTTAAAAATGTTATCTACAAAATGAGTTTGGAAATCATATATTTCATATATACTTATAAAATTGATTTAGCATTAAATAATACACAATGGTTGGTATGCCATAAAACCAATCCAAACCAAACCAAACTAACTCATTCTCGAGCTTCACAAATAGATTTTACAATTTACCACGATAAAAATAGCCGAAGTAAAACAAAATAATTTATTTACTGAACTGCGCATGCTGCCAAAACTATGTAAGAAATGAGCAAACCAATTAATAGATACAAAAGGATTATTTGAAGATGATTTTCAGTTAACAAATGGATACCTTACATCCCCACTAGATTTTTCGTCGTTTGTGGCAAATCAATTCCTTTGAAAATACTTTAAAGATCTTTCTAAAATTTTTCTTTTCCACAAAATCTTTTTCTAGGACAGCATACATTTCAAACTGAGTACAAACCCAGTCGGCTGGGGCTGTAGAATATGCCGAGTACATCTCTTTAGATTATCCACCATAACGAATATCCAAGATGTGACACTAAACCATCTGATTATAAGGGTCCAGTTCTGGAGCTTTTGGGAATGTGGATTACCTCTTCATTGCTATTACTCCCAGGTCCACTCTGACATGGAGTGGTAGTACCTGTTAGGGTCCCATCTATGGGCCAAATAGAATTAGTCTTCAGGGTATGACAGTAAGCTGCTTCTGATGGTGAGACTCCACTCCTAGAACTTTGGGGAATGTGGAGTACATTTTCATTGCCATTACTCCCTGGTCCACTCTGACCTGGAGTGGTAGTACCTGCTAGGGTCCCATTTACAGATAGAATAGAATTATCTAATCATTTAATATACTTGAAACCAATTAACTGTGTACAAACAAATGATAAGTATTAAGCTAGATAAAAATTCTTGATAAATAAAATTACCAATGATTAATATCAATGTTTGAAACCATTTAACTATGTGCAGACAAATGATTAGCATTTACTTAGATAGGAATATTTGATAAATAGAATTACTAATGTAAATAGCAATACTTGGAACCATTAAACTGAGTGAAAATAGAACTATTAGTCTTTGATTGCAATATTTGAAACCATTTAACTGTGTGCAAGCAAATGAACCCAGGCTCGTTTAAAAATTATGTTACCTACCCACTATTCGTTTGCAAATCATATATAAACAGGATGTGGCATTGAATAACCTAAAAGGGGTGATACGCCATAAAACCAAACCAAACTGAAATTACAGTTTTTGTGAGCTAGTTTTTCTAGTTCTTCGTCTTAAACGAACTACCTTTTTATTTATATTAAGAAGACTAAAATAAGATAAGATTTAGGTAAATTCCCAAAACATCTGATCGTTTTCTTTCTCCCCATTTCCTTTCTGTTTGCAAACTATATAGTAAGTAAGTTGGCAACCGTAGTCGAGGGCGACCAGAAGGCTCCCTTTTTGATAGCTACTACACCGAGGTGTTGGGGAGGGCGCTGCTCCTTTCCCTGGATTGCTCAACTTTTTCCTTGATACGTACCTTATATTGCTGAGTGTTAAGCAAGGAGGTATCAAGTACCATTTTTAAAGTCTTTGGTATGACACGACCTGGGATTGAACCCAGGTCTCCCGGACCATTGGCGAACACTCTACCCACTAGGCCAATATATCTTATTTTAATTATGTAGATATTTTTTTTTACAGTTATCACCAATAATCTACTCTGATAAGGAGAAATGTGACTTTTTCATACGTCAGTCTCGATTAGCTAAAACAAACCAAACGAAATTTTTTTTACAATTATTACCAATAATCTACTCTGATAATGAGAAATGTGACTTTTTCGTACGTCAGTCTCGAGTAGCTAAAACAAACCAAACGAAATTTTTTTTACAATTATCACCAATAATCTACTCTGATAATGAGAAATGTGACTTTTTCGTACGTCAGTCTCGAGTAGCTAAAACAAACCAAACGAAATTTTTTTTACAATTATCACCAATAATCTACTCTGATAATGAGAAATGTGACTTTTTCATACGTCAGTCTCGAGTAGCTAAAACAAACCAAACGAAATTTTTTTTACAATTATCACCAATAATCTACTCTGATAATGAGAAATGTGACTTTTTCGTACGTCAGTCTCGATTAGCTAAAACAAACCAAACGAAATTTTTTTTACAATTATCACCAATAATCTACTCTGATAATGAGAAATGTGACTTTTTCGTACGTCAGTCTCGAGTAGCTAAAACAAACCAAACGAAATTTTTTTTACAATTATCACCAATAATCTACTCTGATAATGAGAAATGTGACTTTTTCATACGTCAGTCTCGATTAGCTAAAACAAACCAAACGAAAATTAGAAGAGTTTGCCGCAAATAGACAAAAAATGGACTGCTTTGTTTGTGTATGTACCATTTGTTGTTGCTTCTGGTGATATTACCTCTGCTACTACAAATTCAGCTGCTGTCGATGGTTTTAAAGCGGAAAATAGTTAGAGGCGTCTTTTATTTTTCACGAATAAACTTTTTTCTCATATTGAAAAGGAAATTCGTTTTCATACAGTTGTCTTGCCTTGTAAATAGATTATTTGAACTAATATAAGCTGAATATTTTGAATCTTATGGCTTTCAAAATAACCACTGATTTTCACTAGTACAGATACTACAGTCTGACTATATGCAGAGTTGCTGATTAGTGGCATTTTAATCCTCAGAGGAGTGTACAGATACTCTGATCCAAGACAAAAACCCAGTATTTTAATGTACATACCAGAAATTTGTTAATTGAAGGCTCCTACAATAAAATATCTGTGAATATACGTCAATATTATATATGTGTTAGTAAACCCACCTCCCCCAAACACTAGGGTGATTCTTTTTCAATTCGCTGACCGTTCCTCTTGGCTGGTTATGTCATCGGATGGTACGATCGATCGGCTTATCTGGCCACATTTTGTTTTTGATCCAGAGAGCAAATCAATCGTTTATCTGAGTCGCCAGTCGATGAGTGGACGGATAAGATCGCACAACTAAGTAAGTACCCCCCCCCCAAAAAAAAACGGTTGAAAGCCTATAGAGTAGAACAGAACACGGTTTTGTAACAATTTATATTTAGTTAAAAAGTGTCTTTAAAAATAGTACATAGATTCATTATTTCCAGAGGTTTGTAGTGATAGATGGAGACCTAATTCACGAATCAACAGTCGGTCAATTTCCCGACGTTCAAAGTCAGGCACAAATTCTCTCGGATAATCGTATAAAATCCAGGCTTTTCTCTTCTCGCTTTCTATAGTCTGGTTGCCCATTCGGCTGGGCCGTAGAATACACCGTCTGCTTCTCTGCAGAGTGGTAAGACCCCCCCCCCGAGTGTCCTAGATATGACACTAAACAATCTGATGGTGAGGTTCCAGCAATGCAGGAGCTTCGGGGAATGCAGAGTACCTCTTCATTGCCATCGCTTCCAGGTCCACTCTGGCCTGGAGTGGTAGCACCTGGTAAGAGTCATATCTATGGGTTAAATAGAAGTAAACGGTGGTTGGGGTTTACTGGGGTTTTTTTGCATTTAAACTGCGTATTTATGCTGAGCTGAATTGTTTAAAATAGAACTGTTTTGACATTAACACTGCGTACTCATGCTAAACTGAATTGCTCGAAATAGAACTGTTTTGACATCTAAACTGTGTACTTAGGCTAAACTGAATTATCTGAAATAAAACTGTTTGACGTTTAACTCTGTGTATTGCCCCGTCGGCTGTAGAATACACTGACTGCACCTCCTAACGAGTGTCCTGGATATATGACACTAAACTATCTGATGGTGAGGTTCCAGTAATGCTGGGGCCTTGGGGAATACGGAGCACCCCTTCATTGCCATTGCCCACAGGTCCACTCTGGCCCGGCGTGGTAGCAACTGATAGGGCCCTATCTATAGGTTAAATAGAACTAATGGCATACTTATGATAAAGTGAACTGTTTGACCAGCGGTTAGAGTGTTCGCCAATGGCCCGGGAGACCTGGGTTCAATCCCAGGTCGAGTCATACCAAAGACTTTAAAAATGGAACTTGATACCACCTTGCTTAACACTCAGCATTATAAGGTACGGTTCAAGGGTAAAGTGGAGCAATCCTGGGAATGGAGTAGCGCCCTCCCCTACACTTTGGTGTAGTAGCTATCGAAAAGGGAGCCTTCGGGTCACCCTCGACTATGGTCGCTAACTTTACTTTACTAATTTACATTTAAACTGCGTGCTTATGGTAAACTGAATTGTTTGAAATTGAACCGTTTTTGACATTGAAACTGTACTTACTCTAAACTGAATTGTTATATATAGAACTGTTTTGACATTTTACTGTGTAAACAGAATCTTTATTTACGCTAAACTGAATTAGAACTGTTTGAATAAACTGAATAGCTTGAAATAGAAATATTTTTGACAATTAAAATGTGTATTCATTCTAAACTGAATTGTTTGAAATAGAACGGATTATTTACAAAAAAATGGATTTGGCGTTAAATAACGTACAAAGGTTGATATGCCATAAAAACCAACCAACCAACCAACTCTAGTCTGGCACAAGATAATCCCAAGTGTGGGGCTATGTTTGCCAGTCTCAGTCTTAGCTTTCAGTTTCTCTCGGTTTCTTGATCATCTGGTTCTCGGTGATTTCAAGAAGCGTATTATGTTCACTTTTCTTAGTCTTTAGCTCTCAGCTTCTGTCGGTGTTGGGGAGTCTGGTAAAAGGTCAAGAATACTATGGAGTCTGTTTGCCGATTCGCACTGGTCTTCCCTGTGGTACAAAACTCCTACTTATATGTATTTTCCCTTATCTGAGGAGTGGGAGTCGGCAAAGCTATCGACAATATCATGTTTCTCCTAATTTGGATTTCAGTTATTAATCCAGCCTCCTTGCACTTGCTGTGCCTTCAATTCTCGATTTCCTCTCATTACAACCCAAAGGGCTGGTCTTTCCTCCTACTTGGGTTCTATTAATTAACCCTCTTCCTTCCACCCTCATTGTTTGCTTTCTTCCCACCTTCACCCTCAATCTCCTGCTGATGTCAGTGACCGTGAAATTGTAACAGTTCAAAATTTTTCACTCTTGAATTAAAAAAATGTTATTCAGGATTTTATCATGTCTTCAGACAGCACACCTGTAAGTGGTAATCAGCCGGTTTTGACCTTCGAGTTAAACTCGCTTGCCGATTTCGCTTGACAATTTTTCGTAGACATAAAAATCGTTTCATTTCTTTTTCTCGCTCAAGCTAAACAATAACAATTTGTTTTTTTCACATTTCCTTTCTCATCAAAATAACGACTGTTCTAATCTCATCAAACGATAAATATCCTCGATTTATTCTTTTAAAAATCCATTTGCGTTAATTTTCCTTTCTGAAATATACTGATTTTATTCTTCTAAAATCCATCTCGGACGATTTTAATTTTTCTGGTAAATAAATTTATTCCACTAGGTCTCTGTTCCACTATATATATATATATATATATATATATATATATATATATATATATATATATATATATATATATATATATATATATATATCACCCTGAAGGATAGTGACAATTTTGTCCAGGAAAAAGTATGTGACTATTTGAGGGTGGTAGATATTCTGAAAAAAGCTTTCAAAGTTTCTGTCCATTTTGAGAAACCATACCGCTCACATTAGTGAACCATATCATATGCATGAGAAAGTATAGATCTGTCTTAGCCCCTAAGGAGGATATAGAGTATATTAAGAAGGAGTTGGAATACTGCTGATACACCCCTTATTTTGGAATTTGTGCATGTACTGATTTGAAAATACGACCGTGGGGAGAAGGCGCCATGGTGTAAAAGCTAATGTGCTGGACGGAGCCATCCAAGTAAGCAAGTTCGCGCTCCAGTCGCACTATTACGTTCACTTTCGAACAAATATCCCTGGAAAAGGTATGAACTCCCTAATATCCCCAGCTATAGATCAAATGATATCACTGCTCTTCTTCAATAAGGATGGCTTTGGCATTAAATAACCCATGATAGTGGATATGCCATTAGACAGAGAATCCAAACCAAATATCATTTACAGTTATGGCATCTATATATATAATCATCAGCAAATTGAAATATATAATGTAAATATTTTTCTGCTTAATTTTGTTCGGGTTATCACAAGTTATCAATAATGTTATTTGCGGTTTTAAAGCTAATGATGTTGAAGAAGAAATTTGAGTTTACTGTTTGAGATTCTTAATATTCTAATAACGAATAGTTTCGAGGGAGAAGACAGAATAATAATCGAAAAATTTTCAAGGAAATTAAATTTTAAAGATTGACGCAAGAAAGAAAAATTTTTTAACAGAGGTGAGGACCCTGCGGCCTTAAGGCCAAATGCGGACTTCTAAATTATAAACAGCGACTTCATACAGCTTTGTAGAAGAAACACCTCCATTTCAGAACTTGATTTACCAATGCTGTTTTTAAAGTTTTGTTTCTTCTTGCTTTAATGGCATATCAACCGTCGTGAGTTATATAATTCTAAAGTCATCTTTATAGAAGAATATTAATAGTACTGCTTAAGCCATTGCTGGGTGATAAGGGAGTTCATAGTATTCCCAAAGGTATTAGTCTAAAAGTGAATGTAATAGCGCGACTGGAGTTTGAACTCGTTTACTATGAAATGGCAGTCCAGCACGTTCACCACAACACCACGAGGACTTCCGCAAAGATTTTATGGTAAATTTAGTAAAATTCATCGAATTTAGACTTATTAGTAGACACTAAATTTTAATGTCCTGAGTATGACACAAAAAATAATTCTGTGGTAAGGCTCTAATTCTGGTTGCCCAATCAGCTGGGGGGTGTAGAATACACCGATTGCTTCTCTCCTGATGGGTAATTCCTCCTTTACAAGTATCCTGAATATAACACTAAATAATCTGATGGTGAGATTCCAATAATGCCGGAACTTTGGGGAATACAGAATACCCCTTCATTGCCATCGCTCCCAGGTCCATTCTGGCCCGGAGAGGTAGCATTTGATAGGGTCCTATCTATGGGTCAAATAGAACCAAACTGTGTACTTATGCTAAACTGAATTGTTTGAAACAGAACTGTTTTTGACATTGAAACTGCGTGCTTATGCAAAAATGAACTGTTTGAAATAGAACTGTTTTTAGATAGAACTGAACTGTTTTGACATTTAACTGTTTGTAAATAAAAACTATACTTATACTAAACTGAATTGTTTGAAATTTAATTCGGCGTTAAATGACCCGAAAAGGTTGATATGCCTTAAAACCAACCAACCAACCAACCAACCAACCTCTAGTTCTGGTACTCTGTGGAGTATGGAATAACCCTTCGTTGCCATAATCCTGAAGTTCATTCTGATCCGAAGCGGTAGTTCCTGTTGGGTTCTTATCAATGTGTAAAATAGATCCGTTGAGAAAATTACTGTAAGAGCCCTTTCAGCGTGGTGGTTAAAGTGTTGAATTGCAACTTTGTCGAGAACGAGTTCGAACCCCAGTCGCGATATTACGTTCACTTTCGGACTGATACTCTTGAGAAAAGTATAAATTCACTTATACCCTCCAGCTGTGAGTTCAATAGTTACACCACTGTTCTTCTACAATGATGGCTTTGACATTAGATAACGCACGTTGATTGATATGCCAAGAAACCAAACCTAAGAAAGTAGATCAAAGCTATTATTATTATCAAATAATATTTACTTGAAACCATATTACTGTGTATAAATTATTTGTTTAAAGAATAATGACTTGATGCTATATATGTCTACAAGTCAATACGTAGCCACAAGCAGTATACGATACAAGGTCACTAACCGAGGTACAACTGGTTTGAATTCAGTGTCTTTCTTCATGACCAGTTAGAAAAACAAGGTTAAAGAATCAGTCTGCCCTACTATTTACCAATAGATTGGGAGAGAATAGTTGGATTCACGCCTTCCCAAGGTTATTAGCGCTTTGTAAAATACAAAAAGCCTAGTCCAGGATTGGAACTTGGGTCACCGTGTCTATTTCCGATTACCTTTACACGACGAGCGCCTTTACAAATAAATGTTATCATTAGTTACTTGAAACCATATAATTGCTTGAAGAAATGACTGACTTCGGCATTAATTACACCAATAAGGGATGATAGGTCATAAAACAATCCAATCTCAAACCTCAAAACATTTTAATGTGGTCTTTTAATATTGAAAGGTTTCCCATTCGTGGTTTAAGAAAAAAATATCAGAAAGTATCAGACAATTAATGCTGCCAAAGCGATTTTCATCTAAAATCGTTAAGTCCAACAAAATCTGAAAGTTTCGAGGTAAGTGACAGAAGACTTTAAAATAAATTCCTGGATATCGAGCAATAAAATATTCTTCTAAAAATTGGATGTGACACGGCCGATTTACAGCAATGGACCCGGGTCCCACTTTTAGGTTGATTCTTCAAAAAAGCAGGAAACAATCAGTCATCATTTTACCTATTTGGAATGAAAAAAAAAAAAAGACACAAAACATATAGAAGCAGAGGAATTATGGTAATCTACGCATCGGATTGATAGGCCTCTCGTCTTGTATTTTGCTCAGAGGAAAAACAAATTAAAACTGACATTAGAAAGTAAAGAATTCTTATTTATTTTGGGCAGACTAGCCTAAGACACACGTGTATGCACACATACACACACACACACACATACACACACATACACGTATAAAAGCACTGAGAGAAAGATAAACTGAGAAGAAGAGAGAGTGGGGGAGGAGAAGGAAGAGAGAGAATTCCAGAGAAATTAATAAATCCACCTAAGACTAAGCTCATATTTCACACATCTCCCTATGTACGACGCTGTTCTCCCTAGTATTGTACCAGTCACGCTATTATGTTCACTTTCAGACAAATACTCTTGGGAACGGTATGAACCTTTTTATCTTCCCAGTTATGTGTTAAAAACATCACTGCTGTTCTTTTCGAAGGCCTTAAATAACCCACGAAGGTTGATATACCATTAAACAAAGAAACTTAACCTAAACTAAGCTAACCTAACCTAGTATTGTAGCATGACTTGTAAAAACAAAATAAAACAAAACAAATAATAATAACCAAAAAACAAACAAGCAAACAAACAACAAACCCAGAGATAGATTGACATTTGAATAAACAAGTGATATTTTTTCTATCTATTTTTTTCTTATTGTTCCAGCGGGGGTGGAAGATGCGTTTCCTTCTCAGTTTTCACAGCATGAATTTTCGTTCATAACTTTTTTAACCAACTTTACCGCTAAATCCTAGGGGATAACTTCTAAAAGACTTGACACTGTTAGCAACCACCAAAAGCGTCAACAGTATTCGTTTATCAACACTCTAGTTGTTCGATACGGCTACCTTTCTAATATAGGAGGACATTAAAGAGAAAAGAAGTAAGTGGATAGACATCAGGCTGATGCTAATATTTAAAAATGCATATGATTCGCATAAGAAATGTATAAAACTGCATATCAATAAGCCTCTGGTGAGAGAGGTAAAAACACACATTACAGTCGGCAAGAACCTCAATTTATAGAGATAAATACAAATATGTGGATATGTTCCTTTTGATAGATAGATAGATAGATAGATAGATAGATAGATAGATTGATAGATATGAATAGAATCATACAGATAGATAGATAGATATGAATAGAATCATGCAGATAGATAGATATGAATAGAATCATACTGATAGATAGATAGATAGATAGATAGATATGAATAGAATCATACAGATAGATAGATAGATAGATAGATATGAATAGAATCATACTGATATATATATATATATATATATATATATATATATATATATATATAGATATGAATAGAATCATACTGATAGATAGATAGATAGATAGATAGATATGGATAGAATCATACAGATAGAGAGATAGATAGATAGATATGAATAGAATCATTCCGATTGATAGATAGATAGATAGATAGATATTAACATGCTGATAGACTGATAGATGAACAGACTTAGGTGATTGGTTGTTTTTTTGGTTTAATTGAATATCAACCATCGTGGGTTATTCAACATCAAAGCCATCTTGTAGAGGAACTGTAGTGGTGTTATTTAAACCATATCTGTATTATCCAGAGTATTGGTCCGAAAGTGAACGTAATAGCGCGACTGGAGTTCGAGCTCGCTTTACTACGATGTCGTTGTTTAGCAGGTTAGCTATTATGTCACGGTTACTTCCACACAGACTTAGATAGATAGATAAGCAGATTTAGATAAGTGGATTAACAGATAGATAAGGACTAAGCTATATAAATAGGTAGTGACTGATATATATATATACATATATATATATATATATATATATATATATATATATATATATATACTTTTCATTTTTTAACCATCTTATTACTCTGGCGGGGTGAAAAAAACCCAGCGGATACAATTTGTAAATTAAAAAAAAACCTTACAGAAATTGATAACTGGGAAAAAATTCAATTGAAAAAAAAGACTAAAAACATTCATACGGCTTGAAAATAATCAAGCAGCACCGCAACGTCTAGACAAAAGGAAAAAAAAAAAAACACCCCCAGAATTATTTAAGCTGAAACGTAAGAGTGCTCAATACACTAAGTAACACGAAATTATCCTGATGATCCGGTTGGTGAAACTTCAATAGCTTACTTCAGGCTCTATAAGTAGCAGCGGTTGTGTCAATTCTACTATATGGATGCACCTCATAGACGCTGAGAAAAGGCTAAATTGAGAAAATGGGCATATTTTTGTTGATCGATTCTAACACTGAAATAGAAAAAAATAAACATTTTCCTTATATTATGCAACTACAAAATCTTCAATTCTTTTTCGTTTTTTGCAAAGAGCTTGGTGTCGTCTATGTACATTAGATGGTTGATTTTGTTTCTTGCGATTTTGAAAATTTGTAGTCATCTGTTTATTTTCTAAGTATATAATTGAGTGGCATCATTGCTATTCAAAATTTTAATGGTGAAAGCGCATCTCCTTGAAAGATACCATTCTGGATTTTCACCTCTGCTTGTTGTAAAAAAATTATACAGTTTATCAATCAGTTACCCATTTGAACTGAAATTAATTGATTTTCCCTGTTGTCTATGTAAATGATGGATTATGAAAAGGGATCGGCAACATCTCATGTTAGAGGTGAATTACTTGCGGATATATGACATGTTGATGGGCGAATATACCGAAAACACGCAAATCAAACGTTGAAAATAATTAATAATTGCTTGAATATCTTAGTCGCTTCATTATATGGCTTATGTCTGCAATATATTACTGAAATGTGATGGAAATATTACTTTTACAAGTTGTGACGAGCTCGGAAATGTAAATACCTTATAACAATGTAGAAAGCAAGAGATTTTGAAGCATACGAAATAAACACCAATTAATTGCACTTACGTGGATACGTGTGAGTATGTATGTGTGTGTGATTGATTGCTAGATGGTGAGAGAGAATAATAAAGACACAGTGGTAGAGAGAGAGAAAGAGAGGTGGGGGAGACAGACAGACAAATAGAGAAAAAGAAAGAAAAGGCGAGATAGATAGATAGATAGATAGAGAGAGAGAGAGAGAGAGAGAGAGAGAGAGAGAGAGAGAGCGGCTTTGAAAGAAGTCAAATATACAAGAGAACAATGCTCTAATATTTGAAAAAAAGTTTTACATCTTATGTAAAACTCCGAGTGGCTCCATCCCTTTCAGACGAAATCTACTCGAGTGCTAAGAATCCCGCGTCTATTTTCTAAGACCTATGCCCCCTCAGTTCCGGTCTTTGACAGATAATCTGACGATATAGACTGAAAAACACTTTACCGATCGCCTTAAACAGACATTATCTATATGTGTGTGCGTAATATATATATATATATATATATATTACGTACACGCATCCGGTGACCTTTTGGATACACTTGTTCTTCTCCTAAGTTCTCAATCGCTAAAAGGGTTAATTCTTACTTTGGTTCTCTAAGAGAAGATTCACGTGACTAGACAAGCTTTTTTTAAAATTTTTGAACTTTAAAAAAATTTGATTTAATTTGTTTTTACACACAACCAGTATTTTGAGCCTTTAGATCCTGTAATATACTGGTCTTAATGAAATACGGATATGTCGAAAATTTTAAATTAAAAAAAAAAATGTATATATTGATCCAACCTCTTCACCAGGGCAACAGTTAGTTTTCTTTTTCTAAGACTGTTTGCCTAACCAAAGATAAAGAAATCAGTCTACCGTACTATTTATACATATCTAGGAAGAAAAGAAAACAAGCAGTCATGCCTTTCCCAAAGGTATTAGCGATAAGCAAACAGCCTCGTCTAAGTTTGAACTCGGGGCTTCGATTTCATAACCACTTCTGGATCATCTTGGTCTGATGATTAAAAACGAGAAACGGACCGTTACCAATCACCGTTGACTTTGAGTCTATACTATTCTAATCTATCTATCTATCTATGTCTGTCTGGCTCTTACGACTGGTCCTCACTTACCAATAAAGATATAAGCAATAAAGATACGATAACTGTTAAAAACAAATCCGGTACTCTTCAGAAGATATCTGAGACATACTCCGAATAGCGAATAGGAAAACTTTCTCATTGCCCATATAGAAGCAGCAGCAGAGTGCATACCAACCAAACAAAGAACTAAAAGATGAATTCTATGGGAGTAAAAGAAAACCAATAAATGCCAACGCTCAGATACTTAAGAAAGCCCAGATAGAACAAAAAACACATACCAAAAAGACCAATTGAAATACATTCAAGGCTAAATCGATAAAATTAGAAATTCAGTTGAAGATAGACAATCATGAATAGCATGGCAAGCTGTAAATGAAGGGAGCGGAAGGAAGAGCATCTCAAGAATAAAACTAAAAGCTGCCAGCCTAGAAGAAAGTCTTCTGAAGTGGAAAGAACATTTAGAGGATCTGTTCGGTACCCCTCCTGAAATCAATTACAAAAAATCATTAATGGCCAATTAGACGTCAAACTAGGATAGTTTACGGAAGAAGAACTTGACGCAGTATTGATAAAAAGTAAATAAAAACAGAAAAGCCGTTGGCCTTGACGAAACACCCACTGAATTTTGGAAGACATGGAAATTTGATGGTACACTTCTTCGTTTATGTAACGCAGTCTATAAACAAAGTTTTAATAGAGAAATGGATGAAAGGTTGCATCCATCCCTTTCTCGGGATTATTAAGAACTACAGATGCCTAGCTCTAATTGCTATAGCTGCTAAGGTTTTTAATGCCTGGATTCTCAGTCATATCCATTATGAAATGGAGATAATTCTTGGAAAATTTCTCGAAGAAATCGCTCCACAACCTGGCAGATTCTGACTATCCGTCGAATCATCGCTGGAGAACGAGCGAAAAATCCAGGCTACACTACTATTGGCAAATTTCTCCAAAGCATTCGATTCCAGATATAGGGCAAAGATGGAGCAAATACTATTTGTATATGATCTTCCCAAATAAACTGTTACCGCTATAACGATGCTTTACAAAAACATGAAATTAGTGGTTCGATGACTTGATGGAGACACCGATTTATCGACATAGTCACTGGAGTCTTGCATGGAGATACATTAGCACAATATCTATTTATAATCTGCCTGCTTTGTACTTCGAATCTAATAAAATAAGATGGTTTCACATTAAAAAAATGCAAGAAGACGATATCCGAATGAAACAATGACAGATGCAGACGACGCAGACGATCTAAGGCTTCATGCAAATACACCAGTACAAACAAAATCCCTAATACGCGAATGCAAATAAAATAGAGTACATGGGTTTTAAAACAAAAAGGCACCATATCCACACTAAACTTAGTAGCCCAGTTCACACACCTCGGCAGCAACATCTCATCAACTGAAAGTGATGTCAGCATACGCTAGGAATGCTATTGACAGGTTATCGATCATATAGAAGTCTGATCCATGCGATTAAATAAAATAGGTTTTCTTTCAAGCTGTAGGTGTGCCCATACTACTATAGGGATGAACCACATAGATGCTAACAAAAGACACGGAGAAAAATCTCCATGGGAACTACAGAAGAATGTAGCGCACTATCTTGAACAAATCCTGGAAGCAACGTCCTAGAAAACAGCAGTTGTACGGCCACTTGCCTCTCATCTCACAAAGCATTCAAGTAAGACGAAAAAGACATGGGAGGCACTGTTGTAGAAACAAGAATGAATTCATTTGCAACGTTCTCTTATGGACGTGACAGTGTTGGCCCAACTACAAAGGCTTTGCAGACACGAGATTCAGCCTTGAGGGTCTCTCAGGAGTGATGAATAATAGGGATGGATGGTGCGAGTGAGTCCATGAACTCCGTGCTGTCAGCACGACTTGATGATATGATAATGAGAATGATGTTATTTAAACTTATTTAAACTATGCACCTACATAACTACCTATCTATCTTTTGTACGTGTCACACGGGACCAACTCGTTTTATTTCAGATCTTGAATAACTCACGTTGATTCACCAAAAGTTTGTATAAATAAAGCAGAAATTTGAATTTAAATTTGATTCAGTTTTAAATCGGTAAAGTTTAAAATAAATTTAGCCCAGATAATGTTTAAAAATTCATATGTCTCTATTTTTATTGAAGATTGACAAGTATGTTTTTCAAAATTTCTTTCGTTTTTTCTAGCCCACATTACATATCTGTTTATGCTTGTATGTGCATCTTTAGGGGTCTCAGAATCTCGAATGAACACATACACATATAAACAACCTCAGACACTCCATTAGTACATAAATAATTGCAATTAAAATAGTTTTGAAAAGAAAATTGTTTCTATGCCGACTGAACTCTTTTCTTTTTTATGATATATTTTTTGTCGATCACAGTTGTTCCTATGGCAACTGTGGTCACTGTAGCTGAACTTGTTCTGGGGGCAATACCATGAAAAAAGACGCAGCATATAAAGACAATGTTGAAGTCAGAACAATAAGTCGTTTTAGTTCATAAATAAGTAATTGCATATATATAATAATTTAACTTAGTTTATTGTTTTTTCTTATTACTTGCAAAAAGATATTTTTTCAGGTGAGCCTTATGTGTCTAAGAGTAATATTGTACTTATAAAACAGTAATATTGTAGAATGGGACACCAGAAACCACCCCCACAAAGCAACCCCCCCAAAATAAAAACTCAGCAAAACAAAAACAAAAAACAAAAAAAAAGCAAAACAAAAACATAAACAAAAAAATTGATGTTATAAAAACCTTTTTAGAGTATTTATGGTACATTTTTGAACAAGTTTGGTACAAGAAAGACTTTTGACATTCAAAATTACTCTCCGTGAAACTTCACTTGTCGTAACAGCAATAACGACGCACGTGACTCTCAGTGAAGCGTCACTTGTTCTAACAGTATTATGTAATGAGGCAAGTTACTCTCAGTGAAACTTCCCTCGAACTAATAGCCCTATTTTCTTTAATATTTGGGTATGACCATAATTATAGATTAGTATATTTAGGAGGCGCATTTAGCATAAAGATTAAAGTCATTGGAATTAGAATCTGCGACCCGAGTTCAAATCCCTGGACGAGGCAGTATACATTTTACTTGGCGCCAGTACCCTTGAAAAAAGCATGAATCTGACGATTCACTTTTCCCAACAAGCTATGGATAAACAGTAGAACAAACTGGGTTCCTTAGCCTTGGTAAGAGAAGCAAAAAAAAAAAAAATTCAAACCAGGTTTTCTCCACTTAACAAATTGGCCTTATGTCACCTCCTTACACGTTGCAGAGGGGTTGGGAAAATATTTTCAGATTTTGGTAGAATATATAGAAAAGTAGAATTACTAAATCATTTGGTTGATATCACCTAAAATAACACAGAAATTTAAAAAAGAAAAAAAAATCTCATCAATTGATAACAGGCTTTAAATAAGAAACTAAAAGGAAGTATAAGTAATAATGAAATAAATTTCGATTGTAACATTTGGTCTTATACACCGAATGATATAAAACTTGTTCGAGGATTGGCAGAAAAGTTTCTGGGTTGACGTCATGTCTACTGTTGATGACTTTTTGACCAATGGGATCCAAGTATTGTAACATTGATGTGGACCACAAGGGAGACTATTAAAAAATAAACATGACTTGGTCATATTCCATGAGAGTATCTTTGCTAGTCTATTAAATTTTCTTGCTGACCCTCATAAATGGGGCAATATAATGTGGTAGAATGGCATATCGTGACCAACAAATAGGGGTGTTATTATATACTGTAGGTGTCTGGTGCGATGACCTGGAAATGATTTCAATACTATCAAGTGTAGAGTAGAAAAGTACAGGTGTGATTGATCGAAAAACACTCCCAAATGAGTTGCAGGGCAAACAAGATATTCAACGGCTGGAAACTGAACGGCATAATTACGGCACGCACGAGCTAGAAAGAGCAACTCACTCGTCGAGCAGCAGATCGAGCGGTCATATGTGTACTCCTTCACTCACTGGAAAGGACAATTCGAAGATACGAGATTCAAATGTGTTGGAATTTGGGGTAGGGAGCAATTTCAACTCATCAATGTGAATGGCCGGAAAATCAGCGACCCCATCGCTGATTTTCCGGCCATTCAAAAGTAAAAAAAAAAGAAAAAAAAGAAAGCTATACAATTGGTGTCTTTCCTACCATGAGGTGATCACCGATCCCCGACATTTGATCACATCAGAACCTTTATTCTTTTGTAGACAATACAACACTATGAATGGTTTTTAAAGGGATTTTATAGCACTTTATTGATTATAGAGCATATTAGAGTACAAAAATGTACCTTTTGTTTTCTTCTCATTAATAAGTTAGTTGTGGTAGAAAGGCTGAAGTATGGAGCACCCAGTGAGAATCAAATTCACTAACAATGGTCGGCCAATCTAGCTTGTTAATAATTACATTACGTGAGATGTCTTATTTATACACCTCGTATAAAAAACACCCGTTATGTTTTTGATGTTTTCGAAATCACTAAAAGTGTTTGAAAATGGTTTTCTACTGTATTAAAACAAAAACAAAACTTTCTGTTGGTGTTATATAGCGTAATCTTAATTTTTTAGTTTGCTGTTTGAGTATTTTTATTTCCTTCTTTAAAAAAAAACATTAGTAAAAGAACCCCTAACATGGTTCCTTAACCTCTAGGCCTAGAATAACCCTAGAAGTGTTGACATGCTGTTAAAATAAGCAAGAATTTTAAAGTATTGAAAAACTGAATGTCTCTTTGTGTAAATGTGTCGTTGATAATATCAATTCAAAAAAGCGTTGATAACACAAAAAACGAAATGGAAGCAAATATTGAAATTTTCTAGCGAAAGTAATTTCACGAATGAGGTAAAAGAATGAGGTAAAAGAATGATAAGAAATACTGAACATTATCGAATAATGACAAAATGGCGTGTTATCAAGTTAAAGTATAATTTTGTTATTTGATTTTGTGATGACATCAAAACGGACATCACGGGTTTTAGAAAACCGGAAATTTATCTATAAATATTACAAGATAAATTCGACTCGGCAGAAATGTTTCGAGATATTGTTGGAGATGGCCTTCCGAGAGAGAGAGAGAGAGAGAGAGAGAGAGAGAGAGAGTTTGATTTGGTTTGGTATATGGCATATCAACCATTGTAGGTTATTTAATGCCATATCATTTTTATGCAAATAAACAGTTCTATTTCAAACAGTTCAGTTTAGCATAAGTACGCAGTTTAAATGTCAAAACAGTTCTATTTCAAACAATTCAGTTTAGGATAAGCACACAGTTTGGTTCTATTTGATCCATAGATAGGGCCGTATCAGGTGCTACTATTCTGGTCAGAGCTGACCTGGAAGCGATGGCAATAAAGGTGTACTCCGCATTCTCCAACGTTCGAGCATTATTGGCGCCTAACTATCAGATTGTTTAGTGTCATATCAGAACACTCATTGGGGCAATCTTACTCCTCTGCAGAAAAGCAGTCGGTGTATTCTACAGCTCCAGCCGGCTGGGCCAGAGAGAGATAGAGAGAAGGACATCCATTCAGGTTTAAGTTTCCTATTCATGCATACTTCGATATTCCTTGGCGCCTGAAGCACTCCTAAAGTAGAAAGCCGTGTGGGTCAAACACTTTTTGTAAAAGCTACGTATGAGTCACGATACATGCGTGGCTTTTCTCCACAATAAAATGACTTTTTGTAAAATCTAAGTCGGTGGGACATCGGATAATTCCATACAAGAATACTTCCATCTACAACTCTGTCTAGCCCTGTATCGTTTTCCTTTTTTTTTAAAAATAAATCTTCTGTCTCATTTGACACAAAGAATAAATACAATGACATACTAATACGACATAACGCTAATTAGAGATCTTCGATTTTTTAATTTGTTCATTATACAAAAATAAATTATATCAGAACAATTAAGCTGAAAAAACTTTGACATGATATATTAGGTTTGTCCGAAAATTATCCAGACAAGTAATATCAAAATTAGCCTACTTAAAACAAGAACACCTTATTCACCTTCAAATAATTCCTTTTAGGTATTCACATATGCCAGGGTTCCTTCCAATTTTCAAAACAATCTAAAAAGTTTTCGTTATCAAATTCGATTTACTCCCATCCACATTCAGCTTCTCTCGACTTTGAGAAAAGACAAAAGTTACATATTGTGAAGCTGGCAGACGTTGATGACGTTTTGAATTTAAACAAAATCTGCACTAGAGTTGAAGAATGGGTTGTCAAGAATTTTAAAACAGCTCGATACTTTCCGGATATTCTATGGAATCCCCAGATCTTATAGTTCTTTCTGAATTACTTTGATTGCTATCTAATTTGTCGTGTTCAACATGTTCAGCTTGTGGAAGGCTTCCAGAACGTAAATAGTTTTGAACAGACGGCGTGAAGAGTCAGTACCAACATTTATTACAGCGAATTATTCTCGAAAACTTTTTTAATAAATTAAATCGTGTCAGCTAAGGAATGTAAAAATTTCAAGAAAAACTTGACAAGTAATCGTTTTCATTGTGTGGGTTGCATCATATTTACATGATGATGCCTTAGTATCGACTGAGTAACCCATGAGAGAGTGTCTGGTCGCTCATGCACAGTGCGGTCACACGAGAACGGTTCTTCGGATATAAAAAAATAGCTATGTATTTTCCGTACAGTTTTTTTTTTGTTGTTGACATAATTTGACATAAACGAAACCATTTATTTGACTGGACCAGCTGAGAAAGCTGAGTCAAGTAACCCTCATTGTACTCAGAGATGTTATGAAGGAGAATTACCCTGCATGTTCTCTTCCCGCTTTGAATGCAATTGTTAAAATATTCAATCGTTTTCTTTTTTACACCATTTAATGCAAAATTATATTCATAAAAATTGCAAAGAGCAGAAGTCAATAAATTTAACTTTGATTCACGGATTATAAAACAAAATCACAAAAAAAAAACAATTACTTCCTTTTGACTGACTTGGAATTTATTCACCTTTCTAGTGTTGTAGAGATCTTTAAATTCTTTTTCAAAATAAAAACAAGCAGAAACACGAATTTTTTTTTTTTGTAAAATTCAGAAATAGATTACTTTGACGACTAATTTTGACGACCGTATATACTCATGTAATGTAAGTCTTTATAAGATCAATTGTTCACATAAAAAAGGGGGTCGTTAATTACATGAGATATGTTTCGGGACACGTATAAGCTTATCTGATTTCTCGTTGCGGGGTTTTTGTATGTTTAAAATAAAACACGGTAGGCTACACCAAGGGATAGAAAACATTGTTTATTTATGGTATTGCATTAATTTTGTTTGTATTACAGTAGTTTTGAAAGTATAAACAAGTGCTGAATTTTTTTTTCTTTATGACATTGGATGTTAGAAGAAATATTTTTCATGTCTAGCAGAGATAGAAGTTTGAAATGGTTCATTAAGTGCGTTGGAATTTGTTTTGGAAATACCTTATGTCTTTAAAATAATTTTTCGACTAGTAATTAGATCTCACAACTTTGAAATAGAACGCTACCAACGGTAAAAGAAAGTTTAAACTTTTCTCATTTTTTTCATTCGTTTCATGTTGTTTCATTAATATATATGTCTATAAGTTAAGAGACTGTAGGCACAGAGTCAGTGGGTTTAGGTAGCGGAAAGTTTCTTGCTAACAATTGACAGCAGCTAAATACTATTGAAGCTGTGTCTACACCATCTTAACTTAATGATATATGATCTTTTAATAATATTGGGAGCTTTATTTCTAAATATAGCAGACTTCATCATCAATATCATATCTATCTATCTATCTATCTATCTATCTATCTATCTATCTATCTATCTATCTATCTATCTATCTTTCCTGGGGCTTGAGCACTCTGGCGAAGGAATTAACGGCTGCTACTCGCATAATGCAAAGCTCTTCGTAGGAATTGAGCACTCTGGTATCCGGTAAATCAAAATGTAAACAAACGAAAGCTACCACATAATGCCATATAATTCCCGAGCTGACGCATGTCGTCTGTAGGGCTGAGCAGTAAGATACTAAGCCTAACGTAGAGTTGGGCGGATTTCGATCCCAAATTGAAGCGTCCTGCGTGTTTAGACACACTGAAGAGTTGTGATACAACGAAACAGTCTGTCTGTGGATGAAAAAATATCTATATATATATATATATATATATATATGTACGTATAATCGAACGCATACATAAACAAATACACTTACAAGGACGTAGAAACCTATATTGAAGCATATGTATACAAAAATCTATATCTATTCAAATATAGACCTGTGAGCAAAAGTCTACAGCGGTTTAAAAATACTTATTTAAAAAAAGGGATTCTTTTATGTGCTCAGCATTGCTCAAAGCTAATACATAGCACAGAAAGTCACAGTTATACAAGCATACACATACAAATTTATACCTATAAGGATAAATTGGAAAATAACGGCGGATTTTTATGTCACATTACATTACAATGATGGCTGGTTTTACATTTAATGTAAAACCAGCCATCATTGTAAAACAGCCAAAAGGATGCATGTACAAAGATAGAAAGTCGAAACTGAAGTGATATATCAGCAGTCAAAGGTTAAATATGACGAAAGCAAAGAAACGAGAGGGCATGGCTAAATAACTTGACAATTACCTATAATTATGATTCATGGATAATCTCTCTTGCTCTCTCTCTCTCTCTCTCTCTCTCTCTCTTTTTCTCTCTCTTTCTCTCTGTCTTTCTCTCGCCCTCACTGTCTCACACACATACACATACACACACACACACACACACACACTCTCTCTCTATCTCTCTCTCTCTCTCTCTCTCTCTCTCTCTTTCGAGCAATAAAAGAAAAATCAATTTCCTGCGGCCTTGATTTAATTTTTCTAGCGGAAAATGAAATATTTTCAGTAGCTCAGGTTGGTTAAAACTCTAACCTCCTATTAAGGAGGCAACAAACAACGAAAAAAACGGCGGCCTCTCTTTCCGGGTCCTTTTTGAAAATTACGATGAGAGAACAGTCAGTAAAACGTTTTACAATAGTCAGAACAATAAAAGGACGAACAAAAGATAATTGATTTTAACGGCGTGTCGAACATTCTAGGGTTATTCTATGCCTAGCGGTTAAGGAATCGCATCCATTGTACGTTTTTATTTTGTTTCTTTAGAGATTGTTTTTGCAAACATCTATATGATATCAAATATTCTTATCTAATTCCAATAATTTGCTCACAGTTGTATGGTTTCAAGTATTCCAATCTAATATTAATAATCATACGGCTTCAAGGAAATACTTTTATTTAATAATAGTCTTTGGTTGGGACGCACTTATATGGTTTAAAGTAACTAATATTCATCTTCACACTCCCTAGATCACCAGAATTGGAGCCTCACCATCAGATGCAGTTTAGCGTTATACTCAGGACAACCTTTTTTTATTCAGCTTATCCAAAGATCCGCTGAAAGGTAAGACAAAAAACTGAAGCTGAAATACACACGCATACCCAGCTGTATATATATATATATATATATATATATATATATATATATATATACACACACACACACACACACACACACACACACACACACATATATATATATATATATATATATATATGTGTGTGTGTGTGTGTGTGTTAGGAATGTGTTCTAATATATAGGAACACTGTTGATTGTCATAATTCAATTACATAATCACAAAACTTTGCAAAATATTGCAAGCAATCAACTCTTTTCTTTGCAAGACATATACCTTTGTCGAGTCAGTAAAAAAAGAAATGTAATCCTATTTACCCAACCCCTCCGCTCGGGCAGGATATGACACAAGGTCAATTTTTAAGCAGAGTTTAACAGGTTTTAATTCAGAGTTTTCCTTCTCTTACACTAGTTGCCTCATCAAGGCTAAAGAAGCCAGTCTGTCCTACTATTTACCCATAGCTGGAGGGAGAATAATTGGATTCATACCTTTCTCAAGGGTATTAGTGCTACGTGAAATGCAATCAGTCTCGTCCAGGATTTGAACTCGAGTCGCCGTGTCCATTTCCTACGACGATAACCATTACACCACGGGCACCTCCAAAAAGAAATGTAATGCACTCTATCAAGCCAGGCTAGCCCATGAGGTATTGACAAATTTTCTAAATTTAAAGTTGTCTTTCTCACAGACTGATTGTCCTACTATTTACCCATAACTGAATGTACAATTAGATTCATGCCTTTTCCAACGGCATTTAGCAATATGTTGAATCGATAACCATGACGTAATTTGTGCCCTTTAAACTTGGAAAATATAAAGCACTCAGAAAAACGATATGAAATTTAGTACAGAGTATTATTTCATTTTTTAAAACGTTTTCGTTAAATACTACGCTATCCAGAAATGATCAAGCCATTTTTATATAGATCAAAATATGGCCTACCTAGGGTAATGGTACTTTGATGTCTTTCAAAGAGTATCTCTTGCAGCTCCACACACCTATCCAATTGGCATGTCCACGATAAAAAAAATCTGCAAAGTGTAAATTCAGGTTCTCTATTAGCTGCAACATCAAGTTCTCCTTAATCACATCCACAGTCTGAAATTTACTGTCTTCGAATGATGTCTTAAACTTTGAGAGAACCCCAAAGGGGTACACAAATAAATCTGAACATTAGCGGTGAATTGTCAAACAACGATTAACTTTAATTGTATTTTCGACTGTTCCGCTTGTTGAAGGTCTTTCAGTTCTCTTTATTTACGTATGTTCATTCCTATCTATCTATCTATCTATCTATGGGAAGTATCAATTCAAAATGACTATTTGGAGTTGCTGGTGTTTTCATATCAGTATTCTCTATATTCTTATAGTTAAATCTCTACATCATTTACTAATATCAGATTTCTATTCTTGTCACTTATATTTTCCACATTGTGTCTGTAATGTTGGCTGGCGCCATTGAGAGGGTTTTTAATCAGATTTAGCGAAAATGGAAATAAACAAAGATTTTGTGTTTGTCTATTGTTTTAACGTTTTGCTCATTTCAAAATGCTGAACGCATCGCCAACCACTTTTTTATGGGAACATTTTCAGAAGACAATTCAAACGAAAAACTTTGCTGATGTATAATCGATGAGAAGCAATGTCCCAACCCAATCAAAAAAACCAAATGTGAAAATTCAAAACTACATCAGCCTAATGTCTCAATGCTTTCTCCCTACCACACACATACTCACACTAACACTATATATATATATATATATATATATATATATATATACAGAAGCAAGTTTTTATGTCATCTTATTTACTTTTTTCCCTATCCATATTTTCATACACATACAGAGACGCACGGGCGCGTGATTGAGCACACACACACACACACACACACACACACACACACACACACACACACACACACACACACACATATATATATATATATATATATATATATATAAGTAAGGAAATCATTGACACAGTCACTGGTGCAATGGTCTAATGGTTTCATAGGCGAGAAACTGGGCCAGCAACCACCGTTTACTCTTTCTACCCTCTCTAACTTAGATATAGACTCTATCTCCGATATTCAAATCTATCTATCTCCAGGAATGGATATGCAATATAATATTTTCTAGTATATACATTTTTCAATATCACTACTGGCAGGATGTGACACAATTTTAGTTTTTAAGCGGTATACTATTGGTTTGAATTCAGAGTTTTCTTTCTTTGTCCTCCCAAACTTGAAGCGCCCAGGCTGTCCTATTTTTTGCCTACTGCTGGGGAGAGAATAGATGGATTCATGCCTATTTCAAGGATATTAGCTCGGTGGTAAACGAAAACAACTTCATCCAAGATTTGAACTCGACTTGCCAAGTTCATTTTCTATGACGATAACCAATACATCAATGTGTATGTCTGTTTCATTAAGGATGCAGTAGATCTTTTGATATATTTAAACTATTCTAACCTTTTAGCTCTAAAAAACAGTTCTCGACAACCGAAAATTAAACATACACAAATAGACAGACAGATACATAGATAAATAGTTATGAATATATGCAAATAGATAGATAGATATAAAGAAAAATTGATAACAAGGTAATTCCCTTAATACTCGTCCTGGCTTTTATAATATTTCTCCTTACTTGGGCAAATACATTTTAAAAAGCCTCAATATATTCCATCTTTAGTTAATGTATTCCACATATAGAATAATTTTATGCTTTCTCTTTTTCTTTTTGTCTTTCTTTTTCTTCCTTCTTTTGATTCGAAATCTTTCTCAATAAACAAACGGAACATAAATTCTACACAATATTTCTAATAAGTCAAATGACGTAATTTAACGCTGATTCATTAATTAAATAGCCAACACTTTTTTGTTATACAAATTTTCCCTAGGTTTTCGTATTTTGCACTTTTAAATAAATGAGGCTTCCGTATGATTAAATTATTTCAATAAGTAAATATTATTGCCCCTGAATAAGGAGTTGGCATGTGACTAATATTCTAATATTGCAGAATTGCAGGCAAATTCTATAATTCATACACAGAGGTATATATATACATATATATATATATATATATATATATATATATATATATATATTGAGCGAAAAAATAGACACATAATCCTCAGTAAATAGATTTTATTAATTTGTTTGGTCATTAAGACTGATAAACTTATAGATACCAGGGGGTTGGCATCCATAAATTTATCTGTAACATGGGTTAAACTTCATTTAAACGACTTAAACTTTTGATTAACAGTTGTTTAAAGTATTTTCAAGTTTTCAAATAATTTTTTTTCTCGGAGATGTCATAAAGTAGGGAAAATCAGTTTAAAAAATTTGATGTGCTTTTAAACAATGGATTTTTATAAACGTGTCAATATTTCTCATATGAAAGCTAAAGAATAATGAGTGTAAATATTTTGTGGGTAAAAATCAAGAGTGTTTTCGGGTGGTTTAATCTTTATTGGGTTTCGAAATTAATGTAGTGCATGATAATTTCCCCCATCTTTTCTATTACTGTTGATTTAACCTATCTCTCACTCTCTTTCTCTCTTTCACTTCCTCTCTCTCTCCCCTCTCTCTCTCTATATATATATATATATAGTTTTCTATATCTATGAATAAAGAGGACTCACTGACAGAGCATATATAGATCTAAGTTTAAATAGCGTAGACATAGAGTCAACGGCGCTTGGTAACTGTCAGTTTCTCGCTAATTGGATCATCTAACCAGGAACTCCTGATTTCAAACTTAAATTTACATATGCTCTATCAGCAATATCGAGAATTCTTAATTAACAAGTACAGCAAAGTATATATATATATATATATATATATATATATATATATATATATATATATATATATATAAGCTGTTGTCCTGAGTTTTGCAGAATGTAAATAGCGCATAAAAATAAAATATAATGATTTCTCACTCTCAATTAAATGAGATCATTGGTATATATTATGAATTTAATGACTTGCAAGAAATCATTGAAATACTTTAAATAGGTGGGCAAGGAAATCGTGAAGAAAAGGCTCAACAAGAACTCCCCTAAAGATCTGAAGCACAAAATACTGAAAAACAAAATAACTGCATCCAACACCAGTACCACAACTTTTGTGGGTTATTTAATGCAAAAGTCACTTAACACTTAGCTGATGTAGTAAAGGGTTCATAGCTGATGTGGTAAAGGGTTCATAGCTGATGTGGTAAAGGGTTCATAGTTGAGGTAGTAATCATACTTTCCCGAATGGTATTAGTCCAAAAAAAAAAAAAAAAAAAAGAATTGCACAATTGAAGTTCGAACAAGTTTACTTCAAGTTTGCAGTCCAGTACGTTAGCCACTACACCACGGGGATTTCCCCTTTCGTTCAGTTCAGTGATGTTGTCCGTTGGGATATGTATTAATAATTTATCCCCTCATTTTTAATTTTTAGGAATGGTCATATTCCTTCTCTTCTATCATGATTAAAAAAAACATAATTTCTACAATGTTTGGGCCAATAACCTTGGGAAAGACATAGACCCTCTATTCAACACCCCAGATAAGAATTAAATAGTACCATTACTGTTTGACAAGGATGGCTTTGGCATTAAATAACCTGAGAATGTTGAGATATCATTAAATAAATAAACCAAACCAAAGCAACCAGAACTGAACCATCTAATTTATGCAGGTGCAAAGGTAGTCAGTGATAAAATCGTATTCCATTTAAATGAAAAAATGTTTTTTAATGGCTCTCAAAGGAATTTTTTAAACTGAAAGTTTGGTTTATTTATCGTAAATTCGTTTTTGAAAAATGAAAGAATTAAATGGAATGGTTTTTTTTAAAATTGAATGGACAGGAAATTAAATGTCTCTCACAGGGAACTTTTTTAACCGAAAGTTTTGTTTATTTATTGTAACATTTAAAAAGAAAATTAACGTCATAGTGAACCATTTTTTGCCGTTTTAATTCAATAATTTTTCATTTTTATAAAAACATTTCGGCTTAAAATTGTTGAAACGGATAAAAACTGAAATATGTTTTTTAAGTAAGAAAGAAGAGAAAGAGATTTTATTTCACAGAAATATTGCAATTTGAAAAGGATTCATTTTTGATTTTATCTAATTCATTTTTGCCATTGTTTGTAAAAAAATATGAAAAGGATAATTTTGAGGGTTTTCTAACGATGTTTGTTTATATCGTACGTAGTGAAAAGAATTTGTATGTGCAAAAATATTTTTAATGAATGGTTGGTTGAATGTGTTTTATGGCATATCAACCATTGTTGGTTATTTAATGCCAAATTCTGTTTTTGCATAAATTAAACAAAACGGCTGGAGAAGAAGCTAGACGGCAATTACACAAGAATGCTGCGAGCAATCTTGAACGAGTCCTGGCGGCAATACCCCACAAAACACTAACTGTTCGGCCACCTGCCTCCTATCACGAAAACTATTCAGGTTAGACGAACCAGACATGCAGGACACTGCTGGAAAAGCAGGGACGAACTCATAAGTGATGTACTCTAATGGACCCTCACACATGGCCGTGCAAAAGCAGGACGACCAGCACGAACATACATTCAGCAACTATGTGAGGATACGGGATGTAGTCTAGAAGACCAGCCAGAGGCGATGAACGATAGGGAAAAGTGGTGAGAGAGGGTCAGGGATATCCGAGCTACAAGCAGGACATGATGATGATGATGATTTCTAAACAAATAATTTAAAGACTGGTTGGTTGTTTTGTTTTACGGCTTATCAACAGTTTTCGAGTCATTTAACGCCGAATCAAGTCATTTCGATAAAAGTTTCAAACAATTAAGTTTAGTATGAGTATAGTTTTTAGTTTACACACAGTTAAATGTCAAAACAGTTCTATTTCAAACAGTTCTGTTCAGTATAAGTACGCAGTTTAAACATACAGTTAAATGTAAAAACCGTTAATTTCAAACAATTCAGTTTAGTGTAATTACACAATTTGGTTCTATTTGACCCATAGATAGGAACCTATCAGGTGCTACCACACCTGGCCAGTGTAGACTTGAGAGCGATGGCAATGAAGAAGAACTCTTCATTTACCAAAACGCCAGAATTACTAGATCCTCACCATTAGATTGTTTAGTGCCATATCAGGACATTTGTTAGGGGAGTCTTAACCCTCCGCAGTGATGTAGCCTGTGTATTCTGCATCCCCTGCTGACTGGGCCATTTTAGTGAAAGAAAAATGAATTAGTTTGGTTTGGTTTGGTGGTTTAATGGCATATCAACCTTTGTAGGTTATTTAATGCCAATGCTATTCTCCTAGAAGAACAGTTGTGGTACTATTTAACCAATAGCTGGTAGGATAAGGGGGTTCATACCTTTCCTAAGGGTATTTGCCCGAAAGTGAACGTAATAGCGCGACTGGAGTACGAACTCGCGTACTACGATTCCGCAGTCCATCGCTTTAACCATTACACCACGAGGACCCCCACTTAAATAGTTACTTATAATGTAATGCTAGACTCTAAGAATCACCTAAGATTAAGTTTCATTCCAGAATTAGATAATTAAATTGAATAAAACGTGGGGTTCTGTTGTGAAAAGGCTTTAGAGAAAAATAAATGATATAGAATTGATATAGTTTAAAACGGACGTGAATGGAGGTCACATGAAGAAAATTAAGTCTGAATGATTTATCTCCTGTGCAGTTTTTTGCACAATTTTGTTTAAGCTATTTTCTCTGAATGGCTTCGAGCTGACAAAGAAAAGGAGCAGAAGGTACCCCGCAGAAACAATTACCGTCGCCGACTACGCCGATGACAAAGCGTTACTGGCGAATACACCCAACCAAGCCGAAACACTACTGCATAGTTTGGAACGAGCCGCCGCATGCATTGGCCTCCATGTTAATGCACACAAAACTGAATATATGTGTTATAACCAAACAGATGACATTTCCACACTGGACGGAACCTCTCTGAAACTAGTAGACAAATGCACCTACCTAGGAAGCAGCGTCTCATCAACCGAAAAAGACACCGACACACGGCTAACGAAAGCATGGACGGCTATCGATAGGCTCTCGATCATATGGAAATCAGACCTGACCGATAAAATGAAACGCAGTTTCTTCTAGGCAGCGGTCGTATCGATACTGCTATATGGATGCACTACTTGGACGCTAACTAAACGGCTGAAGAAGAAGCTAGACGGCAATTACACAAGAATGTTGCGAGCAATATTGAACAAGTCCTGGCAGCAACACCCCACAAGGCACCAACTATACGACCACCTGCCTCCCGTCACGAAAACTATCCAAGTTAGACGAACCAGACACGCAGGACTCTGCTGGAGAAGCAAGGACGAACTCATCAGCGATGTAATCCTATGGACCCCCGCATATGGCCAAGCAAAAGCAGGACGACCAGCTCGAACATACATTCAGCAGTTATGTGAGAATACGGGATGTAGCCCTGAAGACCTGCCAGAAACGATGAATGATAGGGAGAAGTGGCGAGAGAGGGTCAGGGATATCCGTGCTAGCGCCACGACATGATGATGATGATGTTTAAGCTATAATGATGTACATATGATAAGATAAAATAATACAGATAGAAAAGTGGTCTTTCGTACAAAATTATAGCTTTCTTCGTCCAGCTGTTTGGGTACCCATAAGGATTCAGGCACAAAGACAAACAGATATAATCAAATTCATTAAGTAGATAATAAAAATGAAAAGAAAACGAAAAGATAAGTACCAGGACCTTGCCGGGAAATCGAAAAAACTGTGCGACATGAAAGTGACTGTGATACCAATTGTAATTGGTGCTCTTGGTCTAGTCACCAAAGGATTGATACAGGGACTGGAGGACTTGGAAATAAGAGGACGAGTGAAGACCATCCAAACTACAGCATTATTAAGGTCAGTCAGAATACTGAGGAGAGTCCTGGAGACTTGAGAAGACTCGTTGTCACTCAAACTCCAGTGAGAAACCATCGGCTAATGCTGGTATTAAAAACTTGTAAAAGAGTAAAATAATAAAGAAAAAAAATCATTAAGATAAAAAATTGCAATAATTTGGTAAAACCTTTCTCTAAAAATAAAGTTACCTAAAGGTCATACAGTGATAGCAGTTAGATATTTCGTTGTCAAAAAGAACCTGAATACAAGGAGACAAGATAGTGCTCAGTAGATGATTCGGTAAACCGAAAACCTTAATTTTTCTATTTTTCTGTGAATATTTAACTATGGTGTACTTTCAAAAATTATAGTGCCGCTCAAGTAGTCGTAAGTTTTTATCAATTTCTTGTGTGGATATACTTAATTATCAGAAAATAAGGAAAGAAAAAAATTATCGAGATAGTAAAAAAACAACCCCCACCCGCCAAAAAAAGACCAAAACAAAACAAAATAACATCGTTGACCATTTGAGAAAATAAGGAACGAAATCCACCCCTAAAGACTGATTGAAATAGTAACAGACAGTAGGACTTTAAAACTTAGAAATCTTAAGAGCGTAAGTATCATTTTTTGTGAACATCTGAAGGTTATTCTTCCTTGGAAATATGTTATGGAATAGCCGAGGGATTTCGGTTCATGCCTTTGAGTTTAGTTAGGCTGAGAACCTTTCGGCTCAGCACATGGTTTAGTTAGGTGCAACATTGAGGCAGGTGTTAACGCGGGCGGATGGAGGTGTCACTCAGATGTCACAATAGCCCGAGATGACGGAACAGAGTGACAGGGTGCGGGTGACGTCACGCACCGGAAGCGTACGGAGGTTTGTATGAGAATTTGAAAAGAGAGTTGGAAACTAGACACCAAACGAGAAGGATCGACTTTTGGAGCTCGCAGACGCGAGGCGAACTTGCGCCCTATGGGGGGCCGCTCGAGTTGGGGGCCAAATGAATAAGACAGCATAGAAGATTGTGTCTCTCCTCCTTACGTCGAAACCTTTAACACAACGTTTATAAAAAGGTTTCGTACCTGAACAAGAAGTCGTTACGTGTTTTCAAATATTGAGATTTATATGTTCTATCGTAATGAACATTCGATGTCCATTTCACCCATTTCGCACATGGCCATATTCGTGTATATGGCTATGCAACATAAATACCCAGTCATTTCTATGACAGGAGCATAGATAACAATCAAACCTTGGGTCTCGTACAGACACAATATACTACCCATGAAAATCACAAATCTAAATCCAAATTATCTATCATGATCGGCAGTTACTCATTTAATAGCCAGCATAGGGAACCCGAGTGTCATCAAGTAAATGTTGACTGTTCTAATTTAAGGTACACAAGCATAGACAAAAGCAACAATTCATCTGCGAAACACCAAAGAACAAGTTGGACTTAAGAAGACAGCAAAAATGTTATCTACTGTTATTTTAAAAGCAATCCTACACGAAGAGGTTATAGGAAAAGGATGATCTAAATTTGGGCAGAGTCTGCTAAATTTAATGTAAGACTTGCCGACAAAACGAGGATAATTATAAAGAAAGACTGATTTTCTAATCTCGGGATATTAAAAATGTATTGACACGTAAGTCGTAAATATTATGCGCAAAAAAGGAGCCTTCTAGGAGCGGAAATGTAAAATACAGAAAACGAAAATATCACAGAACCCATATAAGATGAAAGAAACTATGTAGAGTTCATAAAAAAATCATGATAGAAGAGAAGGTTACATTACGATCTCTAATGAGTCAGGGCTAGAAATAAATTAAGGTAGAAAACAAAAAGGGGAATGAATTAATTAAAAAATATCCCTACAGAAAACATCACCGAACTAAACGATCTAATTTGCGGAGAAGCAAAACAAATCAGTGATAAAATTGGCACGGTTTTAAGGGAATCAAATAGAAGTACAAAATGTGAATGGAAAATATGGCTAGAGAGACGCATAAAGAAAGTACAAGAACAAACTAAAGTACTAAGAACGGAAAAATAAACATCGACACCATGGAATTAAATGACCTAAAAAAGAAAACAGCAGATAAGACACAATACAACTAGAAGAAATGAATCAAAAGATATTTGCGAAAGAAGAGAAACTTAAAAGATACTGGGATAGAATCAAGCAACACAAACAAAACGGTACTTTCCAAAATAATGAAAGAAAATTCTACTATTAAATTTCTGGAGAAAACACAAAGACAAATGAAAAAACGGAAGCAAAAGAAACAAAACAGTTTTTGAGCAAGATATGGGAAGAGAAAGAATATAACTGAAAGACCGAATGGATTAATAAAATTAAAAAAAGAACTTTCAGAACTTGAAGCACGTCCTCGGGTCAACATACATCTGGGCTTAATGAGAGCAACACTCAAGAAAGCACCTGACCGAGATGGCATACATGGATTTTGATTTAAAAAACTAATTGACTCTGCCACTGAGTAAAGATAAGAAGATGGCGAAGGTGAAAACTAGCTTGATCCATAAAGTTGGCGACCGTAGTCGAGGGACACCCGATGGCTCCCCCTTTCAGTAGCTACTACACCGAGATGTAGGGGAGGGCGCTACTCCTTTACCTAGATTGCAACACTTTACCCTTGATACGTACCTTATATTGCTGAGTATTAAGCAAGGAGGTGCCCGTGGTGTAATGGTTATCGTCGTAGGAAATGGACACGGCGACACAAGTTCAAGTCCTGGACGAGACTGATAGCATTTCACATAGCACTAATACCCTTGGGAAAGGTATGAATCCAATTATTCTCCCTCTAGCTATGGGTAAATAGTAGGACAGACTAGTTTCTTCAGCATTGGTGAGGCAACTAGTCAAGGAAAAGGAAAACTCTGAATTCAAACCTGTTAAACTCCGCTTAAAAATCGACCCTGTGTTATATTCTGCCCGAGCGGAGGGGTTGGTAAATATGATTAAGTAAGGAGGTATCAAGTACCATTTTAAAAGTCTTTGGTATGACGTGACCTGGGATTGAACCCAGGTCTTCCAGACCATTAGTGAACACTCTACCCACTAGGCCAATGAGCCTGATCCATAAAGACCCCAAAAATGAACCATCCTCCGTAACGTGTTTACCGATGATGTTGAAAATTCAAACCGAGAGAGGAAATCTATTACCCGTTTGTGTATTGCGGACTGTTTCCGAAAGGAAACAAGAGGAACAGACCACATACTATACGTATATTGATCAAGGTAGAAAATGTACCCATGGCATGGATTGAATGCAAGGCTTATGATATGGTCCAGAAAACTTGGAAAATAGAGTGTCTAAAAATATCCGACAATGACATAAACTTAATCTCAAAATCCATGGAAAATTGGAAAATGGAATTAGCAACTGGATAACAAATCTTAGGAGAGGTGAAAATCCAAAGAGACATCTGGGAAGACTACTTTCGTCACAGCTATTTTTTATAGCAATGGTACCACTCAAATATTTACTTTGGAAATGTACAAGAGGCAATAAATTTACAAAATCATAGGAAAAGGTAAACCACTTTTTGTAGATGGCTGATATCAAGATATTTACCAAAAATCAAAAAAAGAATTAGAAACTGTCTTTAATTGGAATCATTTTGAGATGAGGCTTCTTAATCTGAGAATTAATTTTTATTTATTGCGGACTCGGATTGGAATGCTGAGTCTTGTAACCGTATCCCCAGTAATTACTGCCTTCCATAGTTGTTGTCTATCGCACCACGTTTTTGACCAAGTAAACCTCTAGCCAGCTTGGGTAGGATTTGAATCTGCTATCTTCTGACAATGCTCACCTGGAACCGTAGAGACTCAACGCCTCTATCCGCTGCGCCACGGGCAACTACTAAGATGATGACAAAAAGTCCGCCATAAATAAAAATTAATTCTCAGATTAAGAAGCCTCATCTCAAAATGATTCCAATTAAAGACAGTTTCTAATTCTTTTTTTGATTTTTGGTAAATATCTTGATATCAGCCATCTACAAAAAGTGGTTTACCTTTTCCTATGATTTTGTAAATTTATTGCCTCTTGTACATTTCCAAAGTAAATATTTGAGTGGTACCATTGCTATAAAAAATAGCTGTGACGAAAGTAGTCTTCCCAGATGTCTCTTTGGATTTTCACCTCTCCTAAGATTTGTTATCCAGTTGTTAATTCCATTTTCCAATTTTCCATGGATTTTGAGATTAAGTTTATGTCATTGTCGGATATTTTTAGACACTCTATTTTCCAAGTTTTCTGGACCATATCATAAGCCTTGCATTCAATCCATGCCATGGGTACATTTTCTACCTTGATCAATATACGTATAGTATGTGGTCTGTTCCTCTTGTTTCCTTTCGGAAACAGTCCGCAATACACAAACGGGTAATAGATTTCCTCTCTCGGTTTGAATTTTCAACATCATCGGTAAACACGTTTCGGAGGATGGTTCATTTTTGGGGTCTTTATCTTGGGAGGAATTAGAAATTAGCGGAAGAATCGAGATCATCCAGACCAAAGCAATATTAAGATCGACAAGAATACTGAGATGAGTTTTAGAGACTTGGTGGCACTCAGACCCGAGTGGAAAACCATTAATTAAAACTAGTGTTAAAAATGCGCAAGGCGTGAAAAAGTGTTTGATAATAAATAACAACTGCCTGAAGGAGTCTCAAAAATAAGCACACACACACACACACACACACACACACACACACACACACACACACACACATATATATATATATATATATCATTTTGGTCCCAGACATTTAATAGTGAAGAGTTTGATAATAAATAATGCATAATGATATCAGATTTGATTCGATAATGCTTCATTACAAATAATAAACTCCTGGGAATATTTTGCTTGGAAGAAAGTTAATTTTTCTTAAAGATGTTAGAGTGCAATTATTTATGGGTGGTACTGTACAAATACGCTTACATATATATATATATATATATATATATATATATATAGAGAGAGAGAGAGAGAGAGAGAACGAGAGAAATGAATAAAGAGATAGATATCAATAGACATACATCGAGGGAAATGAAAATGTCATCTTGTTTGACTGTATGAATGAAAATGAATTGACATGCCTTGAGGTATTTATATTGACTAACCAGAAAGTAAATATTAAATAAACGAAAAAGGAAAAAATCGGGCAAATCTAATCAACGAACGAAAATAGAAAAAATAGATCAGAATAAGAAAAAAATAAATTGTAAATTGGAATATATGTATGATATACGTTTATGCATAGGCATACACAGATAGTGCTTGTATATATATATATATATATATATATATATATATATATATATATATATGTGTGTGTGTGTGTGTGTGTGTGAAAGAGAGAGAGAGAGAGAGAGAGAGAGAGAGAGAGAGAGAGAGAGAGAGAGCGATTCCCGCTGTTTCTCCCTACTCATTCTCTTTCAATATCTTTCTATCTACCAACCTATAGATTTCAATCTCTATCTATCTATCTATCTATCTATCTATCTCAGTGAGTTCACACAAATATCAATTCTTTTCTTTCGCACCTCGATCTGTCGTTATATATATTGTTTAGTGCAATACAGAAATGAAAAATACATTGTAAAAAAATCTTTAATATGGAAGGAGAGATATCCCGAGATATACC
>CAUZXS010000457.1:0-5000 GCA_963585895.1 Sepioteuthis lessoniana
ATATATATATACTTATATATATATATATATATGTATATATATATATATATACTTATATATATATATATATATATACATATATATATATATATATAAGTATATATATATATATATGTATATATATATATATATATATATATATATATACACTTTAAGAAAAACAACAAAACCAGTCACATAGGATTATAAATTTATTTCCATCCTGTTAGGCATTTTTGAAATTTCCAAAAACACGAAAAAAAATTAACAGGACTTCTTCAGATCTTTTAGATATATTTATATATATACACACACACACACACATTCATATGTACATATATATGTCCATATATTTACATATACACACACACATATATATATATATATATATACACACTCATATATATATATATATATATACACATATATGAATATATATACTTATATACATACACATCTATCTATATATATATATATATATATATATATGGGTGCATCAAATGCCCTGGCATTAAAAATATGGTCTATCCCCAATTTGATGTTGTTTTTTACATGAAATAAATATTTATTTCCTAAAAATAATTTTTTTTTTAATAGTACCTTGTACTTAAATATTAATATCACTTAACATAGAAATTTCCATCAAAAATCATTTTTTCAGGATATAATTTTTGGCAAAATAGGCATGATATCATGTTTTATTGTTTAACTATATGCGGATATGATATTTTATTGATATGATAATATGAAAAATTCCAACTTTTTACTCACATTCTTCTAAAATTAATTCCAGCTTTACCTGCTTATAATTATGTATATAAACAATAAATTATTTTAGTAGAAATCCATGTTTTTCATTACATTTAAAATTAAAGTCAATCAACTATTAATGAATTTTGATACAGGCTTATAAATTACATGCATTTATTTATCTAAAAAGTCATAAAATGAATTAATTACAAATTTCTATTTAATTTTTCTTATATCTTCCAAAATATGACAAAAAAAATATATACAGCATAATATAATCAACATCAAATTACAAGGTTGCCATATTAAAATAAGTAAAATTCTACAAGTCGATGCATGAAAGCCTATTTATACGAATAGAATAAAACTAACTAAATTGGGGACAAAATAATATTTTGAAATTTTTGAAAAAGTTGGGCATTCAATGCACCCTTATATATATATATATATTTACTAATCTACTATCTACCAGCATTCACGGTTACCAAAAAAAAGAAAAAAAAAAAACCTGTCAGGAACAAGAGACAAAAATATCTTGAATCACCACCCGGGGAAAAAAGAAAAAATGTCATAGGAAAAAAGAAAGAAAAGACCAACCCCGTCACACCAGTTGAAAAAAATCAAGAGATGTGCAGTCGGTTGGTCAAAAGAAAACTAAAACCTGTCGTAAACGCTGCAATGCCACAATTACAAGAGTGCTCAACACGAGTGGAGCCAATTACAAAATTAACTTAAATCGCGAGTCAGAATTCTCCGACTAAAGTTTCAACTTAACAGCTCATCAAGGTGTCTCATACTGACCAATGATAAAGGAGAAAACGCCGTATTTTATATTCACCAAAAACCTACCTAGCTTAAAATTTACATAACAAAATAACCGGAAAAAAAAAGGAAATAAAAAAAATAAAAAAAGATAAAATAAAAATAATAAAAAAAAAAAAAAAAAAGAATAAAAAAAAAAACCTTACTTTTATTTACCCCCCCCAAAAAAAAAACCCAGGTAAAAATACTCAGAAATCTATCCCTAATTATAAAGCAACCACCCCCTTTTGTGTTTACAACTATTTAAAACCTCTGACCTTTGGTTTAACATATCCCTACTTTACAAGACTCTATTGCTAATTTTTCCTCCACACAAAGAATACAATCCCTATCGCCATATACATATATTTAAGTTAGGCAACCTGAAGGCTCCTTTTCAATATCTACTACGCCGAGGTGTATGAGAGGGTGCCACTCCTTTCTTTGGATTGCTTCCCTTACTCTTGATCCATACCTTATTTACCCAACCCCTCCGCTTGGGTAGGATATGACACAAGGTCAATTTTTTAAGCGGAGTTTAACAGGTTTGAATTCAGAGTTTTCCTTCTCCTAGACTAGTTGCCTCACCAAGGCTGAAGAACCTAGTCTGCCCTACTATTTACCCATAGTTGGAGGGAGAATAATTGGATTCATACCTTATAATGCTGAGTGTTAAGCAAGGAGGTATCAAGTACGATTTTTGGAGTTTTTGGTATGACTCAATCTGGGATTGAAATCCGGTCTCCCGGACCATTGGCAAACACTACCAAACCCTCTGTGCAGGCAGAATGTGACACAAGGTCAATTTTTAAGCAGGTTTTAACAAATCTGAATACAGAGTTTTGCTTCTAGACTGGTCGTCTAACTAGGGCTCAAGAACCCATTCTGCCTACAATTCACCTATAGCTGGCAGAACAATAGTTGGATTCATAGCTTTTCCAAGTGTATTAGTGTGATGTGAAATGCAATCAAACTCGTCCAGCATTTCAACTCATGTCATAGTGTCCATTTCCTATGACAATAACCACCACACCATGGGCACATATATATATATACACACACACACACACACAGAGGGTGTAACAGAAAGACCTACAAAGGTTGCCAAATTTACTTCCTTTATAATAGATTCATCACTTTTGAATGACTTTGTTTTTCTATTTTCTTCATATATATATATATATAGATTATTTCTTTGTCTGAAGATGGAGATCTAACATTTTAAAAAAATATTGGGTCTGCTGAAATAAATATTATCACAAAAAATACGAGTAATTTTAAAGGTTTTTCTTTATATATATACATATATATATGATTCATAACCGTTTAAAATTTACTTCGCAGTTAATGGCTCCTCGTGGCTGAAGGATTAGAAGCTTTGCTTGGCGTTTGAGTCAACCGGGTTTTGATCCCAGCAACGGGAAGCTAATGTCTAGCCACACTGATGAGTTCTGATCGAACGAAACAGATCTGTCTGTAGATGACAATATATATATATATATATATATATATATATATATATTGTCATCCACAGACAGACTGTTTTGTTCAATCAGAACTCTTCAGTGTGGCTAGACACGTAGGACGCTCAAAGCCGGGATCAAAACCGATCCAACTTTACGTTAGACTAAGTCTCAGACAACTCGGCCAACAAGCGGACCACGTTGACTAAGGGAATTTTTAAGGTATTTATGTAGCAACAACAGCAGCAGCGTCCGTTTGTTTACATTTTTATACCTTATCGGCTACCAGAGTGCTCAATTCTTTTGAAGAGCTTTGTATTGTGTTTTATATATATATATATATATAACATTTGTTTTGATATACGTTTCAAGTCTTATATAAATTTTAGGAGCATGGTGTTAGTTTCATGCCTTAAAACTTAACAAAGAATATATATAATTTTAAGTATGAATATATATAAATATATATATATGTAAAAAAAAATTATATATATATATCATCATCATCATCATCATGTCGCGCCGTCTGCGCGGATATCCCTGACCGTCTCTCGCCATTTCTCCCTATCACTCATCGCCTCCGGCAGGTCTTCAGGATTACAACCCGTGTCCTCACATAGCTGCTGTATGTAGGTTCGTGCTGGTCGTCCCACACTTGCACATCCATGAGTGGGGGTCCACAGGAGTACATCGCTTATGAGCTCGTCCTTGCTTCTCCAGCAGTGTCCCGCGTGTCTGGTTCGTCGAACTTGTATAGTTTTTGTGATGGGGGGCAAGTGTCCGTATAGTTGGAGTCTCGTGGGGTGTTGTCGCCAGGACTTGTTTAATACTGCTCTCAACATTCTTGTGTAATTTCCGTCCAGCCTCCTCTCCAGCCGCTTCGTAAGCGTCCATGTGGTGCATCCATATAGCAGTATCGACACAACCGCTGCCTGGAAGAAACTGCGTTTCATTTTATCTGTTAGGTCCGACTTCCATATGATCGAGAGCCTATCGATAGCTGTCCATGCCTTCGTCAGTCGTGTGTCGATGTCCTTCTCGGTTGATGAGACGCTGCTTCCTAGGTAGGTGAATTTGTCGACTAGTTTCAGAGAGGCTCCGTCTAGTGTGGCAATGTTGCCTGTTTGGTTGTAACACATATATTCGGTTTTGTTTGCATTGACATGTAGGCCAATGCCAGCTGCAGCTCGTTCCAGACTATGTAGTAGTGTCTCTGCTTGATTAGGCGTATTCGCTAGTAACGCCAAGTCATCAGCGTAGTCGGCGTCCGTGATTGTTTTTGCGGGGTACCTTTTGCTTCTTCTCTTAGTCAGCTCAAAGCCATTTTCTCTGATTTTGTCGATCGAAGTCCTAAGCACATAGTCTAGACAGATGATAAAGAGGTACGGGGCTAGTGTGTCTCCTTGTAGTACTCCTGCAACAATGTCGAAGTATTCCGTGTCTCCATCTGGTGAACGTACTTTTACTTTGGTGTTTCTGTAGAGAATCATTATCGCTGCTACGGTTTCTTTTGGTAGGCCGTAAGCTAGTAGGATTTGCTCCATCTTCCCTCTGTGTATGGAATCGAAGGCCTTGGTAAAGTCGACAAATAGTAATGTCGCCTGTAAGTTTTTTGCCCGAACGCCTTCCAGGATTCTACGGATGGTCAGTATTTGTGAGGTTGTGGATCTATTTCTCCGGAAGCCATTTTGGTTTTTCCTAAGGATGTTTTCCATTTTGGGTTCTATGCGGTTTCGTAGTAGGGCATTGTAGATTTTGGCTGCTATGGATGTAAGTGTTATCCCTCGGTAGTTCTTGGCTAGTCCGAGGTCGCCTTTTTTAGGGAATGGAAGGATGCATCCCTTCGTCCATCGTTCTATCCTATTTTGACTATAGACTGCGTTGCATTGCCGGAGCAGTATATCGTCGAATTGTCTCGTCTTCCACACTTCTGGGGGGATCTCGTCTAGCCCCGCCGCTTTCCTATTTTTAATTCTTCTGAGAACCGTGTCGAGTTCTTCTTTGGTG
>CAUZXS010000457.1:10000-50000 GCA_963585895.1 Sepioteuthis lessoniana
ATTCTTTGAACGTTAACCTCTTACCTATAAATCATGAGTTCACTCAAATTAACCCAAAAGAATTCTGTTGGTTGGTTGGTTGGTTGGGTTTTACGGCATATCAACATTTGTTGGTTATTTAATGCCAAATCCATTTTTATGAAAATAGTTCTATTTCAAACAATTCAGTTTAAATGTAAGTACGGTTTAATTGTTAAAAATATTTCTATTTCAAGCTATTCAGTTTATACAAACGGTTCTAATTCAGCTAAGTATGAGAACAGATTTTGTTCACACACAGTTAATTGTCAAAACAGTTCTATGTTAAACAATTCAGTTTAGTGTAAATACAGTTTCAATGTCAAAAAACAGTTTCATTTCAAATAATTCAGTTTAGCATAAGCACACAGTTTAAATGTAAGAATGCTTTAATTGTCAAAAACATTTCTAGTTAAACAATTCATTTTAGCATAAGTATGCTGTTAGTTCTATTTAATCCATAGATAGGGCCCTATCAGGTGCTACCACTACAGACTAGTGGACCAGAGAGCAATGGCAATGAAGGGATGCTCTGTATTCCCCAAGGCCCCAGCATCACTTGAACCTCATCATCAGATAGTTTAGTGTCATATCCAGGACACTCATGGGGAGGGGGTTAATCCTCTGCATAGGTGCAGTCGGTGTATTCTACAGCCCCAGCCGAATGGGCAACAAAAGAATCTGTGGCAACAAGATCTTCTGTATATGGTTTCAATGAAACTACCCTTTATATTATTCATAATCCGAAATATTATGCTTATTCTAATGTTGAGGTATGCAAAGGATGTAGAGTATGGTTTTCAGCCGGAACATCTGGTATACAGGATTTGGTTTGGTTTGGTTTTATTACACATCAACCCTTGTAGGTTATTTAATGCCAAATCCATTTTTATATATATAAACAGTTCTATTTCAAAATAATTCAGTTTACTATAAGTACACAGTTTAGTTCTATTAGACACATAGATAAGACCCTATCAGGTGCTACCACTCTGGCCCAGAGTGGACCTGGGAGTGATGGCAGTGAAGGAGTACTCCACATTCCCCAAAGATCCAGCATTACTGGAACCTCACCATCAGATTGTTTAGTGTCATATCCAGGATACTTGTTGAGGGGAGTCTTACCCATCTTCAAAGAAGCAGTCGGTTTATTCTACAGCCCCAGCCAACTGGGCAAGGTATATGGAGAGGGGAGATACATTTGACACCTATGTACCTCGTAGGTAAAGGGTTAAGGTTTCAATATGAAATGCTTTTTAGTGAAGTTAACCTCTTATTTTCATTACTTAGTATACCTGCTTTCACATATCTGTGAAAAGTAATCTTGTTCTAAATGTTCAGTTATAAAAAGGATGTAGAGTCTCGTTTTCAGCCTGCATGCCAGGTTGTGGGCATCTGGGAAGGGTAGGGGTTAAAGTTTTTACTAAAATTTTGATATTGAAAAAGTCTATTCTCAATTAAAAATTCATTGGACTTGATAGTCTAATACCTAAAACCATTACATGAAGGAAGGAGCAAGAAAGAAGAGAAAGGCTAAAAGATGAAGAAAGAGAGAGAGAGAGAGAGAGAGAGATGCAGTTTGATTGGAGAAGGGAGACAGAGATGTGGTATGACAGGAGAGTGAGAGAGAGAGAGAGAGATATAGTATGAGAAGAAAAGTGAGCTAGAGATGTGGTAGAATGGGAAGAATAAGACAGAGATGAGGTATGCCAGGAAGAGTAAGTGAGAGAGAGAGATGCTGTACAAAGTGGGACAAAGATGCAGTATGATGGGAAAAGTGAGACACATATATGGTATGCCAGAAAAAATGAGACTGAGATGCAGCATGATGAGAAGAGAGAGAGAAAGAGAGAGAGAGAGATGTGGTACAAAGTGGGACAAAGATGCAGTATGATGGGAAAAGTGAGACACAGATATGGTATGCCAGAAAAAATGAGACTGAGATGCAGCATGATGAGAAGAGAGAGAGAGAGAGAGAGAGAGATGTGGTACAAAGTGGGACAAAGATGCAGTATGATGGGAAAAGTGAGACACATATATGGTATGCCAGAAAAAATGAGACTGAGATGCAGCATGATGAGAAGAGAGAGAGAAAGAGAGAGATGTGGTACAAAGTGGGACAAAGATGCAGTATGATGGGAAAAGTGAGACACAGATATGGTATGCCAGAAAAATATGACAGAGATGCAGCATGATGAGAAGAGAGAGAGAGAGATGTGGTACAAAGTGGGATAAAGATGCAGTATGATGGGAAAAGTGAGACACAGATATGGTATGCCAGAAAAATGAGACAGAGATGCAGCATGATGAGAAGAGAGAGAGAGAGAGATGTGGTACAAAGTGGGACAAAGATGCAGTATGATGGGAAAAGTGAGACACATATATGGTATGCCAGAAGAAATGAGACAGAGATGCAGCATGATGAGAAGAGAGAAAGAGAGAGAGAGATGTGGTACAAAGTGGGACAAAGATGCAGTATGATGGGAAAAGTGAGACACATATATGGTATGCCAGAAGAAATGAGACAGAGATGCAGCATGATGAGAAGAGAGAAAGAGAGAGAGAGATGTGGTACAAAGTGGGACAAAGATGCAGTATGATGGGAAAAGTGAGACACATATGTGGTACAAAGTGGGACAAAGATGCAGTATGATGGGAAAAGTGAGACATATATATGGTATGCCAGAAAAAATGAGACAGAGATGCAGCATGATGAGGAGAGAGAGAGAGAGATGCTGTACAAAGTGGGACAAAGATGCAGTATGATGGGAAAAGTGAGACACATATATGGTATGCCAGAAAAAATGAGACAGAGATGCAGCATGATGAGAAGAGAGAGAGAGATGTGGTACAAAGTGGAACAAAGATGCAGTATGATGGGAAAAATGAGACACAGATATGGTATGCCAGAAAAAATGAGACAGAGATGCAGCATGATGAGAAGAGAGAAAGAGAGAGAGAGAGATGTGGTACAAAGTGGGACAAAGATGCAGTATGATGGGAAAAGTGAGACACATATATGGTATGCCAGAAAAAATGAGACAGAGATGCAGCATGATGAGAAGAGAGAGAGAGAGAGAATGAGACAGAAGGGATTAGAGAGGAAGAGTGAGCTGGCTGGTTGATTGGTTTGATTGTTCAAATCCATTTTCATACATAATAACTGTTCTATTTCAAACAATTCAGTTCAGCATAACTACGCAGTTTAAATGTCAAAACAGTTCTATTTCAAACAATTCAGCTTTGCATAAGAACAGTTTTTTTTTTTGCACACAGTTAAATGTCAAAACAGTTCTATTTCAAACAATTTCATCTAGCACAAGTACGCAGTTTAAATGTAAAAACATTTTTATTTCAAAATATTCAGTTTAACTGAAGTACAGTTTCATTCTATTTGACCTTGTCAGTTGCTTCCGCTCTGGGCCAGAGTGGACCTGGGTTTGATTTGGTTGTTTAGGTTTTATGGCATATCAAACTCCTGTAGGCCATTTAATGCCAAATTCTGTCTATACATACATACATATTCAACCAAAGATTTCAAAACGAATATTAAGGTAGGTAAAATTTTCTATTAGCAGGATTTCATTTGTTTGTACAAGATTAGTGGACCTGGGAGTGATGGCAATAAAGCGGTACTCCAAAGCTCCAGCATTACTGGACTCACACATATTTGATTTGTTTAATCTAAGAAAAACAAGTCATATACAAAATCAAAATATACATTTAAGCTATCAACGTTTTCATTATTAAGCCTCTTTATTAAAAACTAAACTCGAAAGCCTTTGGTAGTTAATCTCAGTGGTTCATGTCACAAATTCAATCCTCCTACTGCCTATCTCACGCAGATTAGGCTAATCTTACTAAACATCATTATCCATATTTACCCAACCCCTCCACTCGGGCAGGATATGACACAAGGTCAATTTTTAAGTGGAGTTTAACAGGTTTGAATTCAGAGTTTTCCTTCTCCTAGACTAGTTGCCATACCAAGGCAAAAGAAATCAGTCTGCCCTACTATTTACACATAGCTGGAAGGAGAATAAATGGATTCATACCTTTCCCAAGGGTGTTAGTGCTATGTGAAATGCAATCAGCCTTGTCCAGGATTTGAACTCGTATCGCCATGTCCATTTCCTATGATGTTAACCATTACACCATGGGCACTAACCATTATTATCATATCAGTGGTTTTCTCTGACCTCAATAGGTCTTGAGCCTTCTTTAGGATATTACGACACATACCATAGTGAATCTTTAGTGCTGGTTCCTGACATATTGGTTAAAGATCTGAATTCAGGGTGACCCTTCAAGAATTAGTAGTATTTGATAGGAATACTTGAAACCATAAAACTGTAACATATCTGTTTTATGGAGGTGCCTCTGGTGTAATGGTTATCATCATAAGAAATGGACATGGCGACACAAGTTTAAATCCTGGACGAGACTGATTGCATTTCACATAGCACTAATACCCTTGGGAAAGGTATCAATCCAATTATTCTCCCTTCAGCTATGGGTAAATAGTAGGGCAGACTAGGTTCTTCAGCCTTGGTGAGGCAACTAGTCTAGGAGAAGGAAAACTCCGAATTCAAACCTAATAAACTCCGCTTAAAATCATTGACCTTGTGTCATATCCTGCCCGAGTAGAGGGGTTGGTAAATAGGGTAACTTATCTGTTTGGGAATAGTTACTTGAAGGTACGAGGAAGGGCATCTCTGGTAGTGTAATGGTTAGCAAGCTAGACAAACAAACCTACACGAGTGAGTTGGAGTCTCACTGGGTGCCCCATACCAATGGCCTTGTGCCACATCTAAGCAAAAAACTTAGTAAATTACTACTTGAAGCTATGAGGAATGGGAAGTACTCCTTCACTGCCATTACTCCCAGGTCCACTCTGACATGGTGTGGTAGTACCAGATAGGATCCCATCTATGGGTCAAACAGAACTGTTCAATCATTTACTAAGGATTAATATTATTATTATTAGTTACTTGAAACCATATCATATTAGATAGGAATACTTGAAAGCATATAACTGTGTGCAAATTATTTGTATTAAGAATTGTTACATGAAGCTAGAATTGTTTAATAAGGATTATTATTATTATTATTAGTTACTTGAAACCATATAACTGTATGCAAATTATTTGTATTAGATGAGAATACTTGAAACCATATAATGGCTTACAAATCATTGGTGTATGAAATGCTTATATATTTGCAGAAACGAATGATTATGACTAAATAGTAATTGCTACTTTAACCCTTTTAAAAAAATTATTAGTGTTTGGTAGAAATACTTTGTCTCATAGAACTTTGTACAAACAAATGATTAAAGTGAAATTTAAAAAAAAATGCAATGGAAGATTGAAAATCGTTATGATTATGATGTAACATTTACAAATTAATCAAATTTCAGCATGAAATAACCCATAAGGAGTTGATGTACCGTTAAAATCACAGAGCCTATTAATTGTAAGTACCTATTTCTTTTTAGCAAAAAGAAATTTAATTTCAAAATCATTTGATCTTTTTGAGCTCCTTATTTTTTTTTTTTTTTTGGACATATAAATGGAAATATTATTCAAGAATAGTATCTGTACAGACAATATCCTTGTCCATAAGAGGCTAATTTAGTGTCTCTCTTCCTGTTTTCGTTCATTCAACCTTTCTCTACCTGGCCAGGGGCTTGTTAAAAAACTCTGAAATATGCAGAAAGATTACTTTTGAACTAACTGGATAAACCACTTTTCTTCTTATGAACGTAAAGTAAAAAAAACAACTCTATATTACAATGAAGTATGTAAAGCAAAATAAAGTAAAAGTAAAGTAGGCGACCATAGTCGAGGGTGACCCGAAGGCTCCCTTTTCGATAGCTACTACACCAAGGTGTAGGGGAGGGCACTACTCCTTTCCCTGGATTGCTCCACTTTACCCTTGATCCGTACCTTATAATGCTGAGTGTTAAGCAAGGAGACATCAAGTACCATTTTTTGAGTCTTTGGTATGACTCGACCTGGGATTGAACCCAGGTCGCCCGGGCCATTGGCGAACACTCTAACCGCTAGGCCAATAGTAAGATATTTGGTTGGTTTTTTGGGTTTTTGGCAAATCAACTTTTGTAGGTTATTTAATGACAAATCCATTTTAATACAAATAAACCGTTTTATTTCAAACATTTCGGTTGAGCATAAGTATAGAATCTAATAGTAAAAACATATCTATTTCAAGCTATTCAGTTTAGTGAAACAGTTCTAACTCAAACAATTCAGTTTAGCTTAAGTACAGTTTCAATGTCAAAAACAGTTCTATTTTAAACAAGTGAATTTAGCATAAGTACACAGTTTAAATATCAAAACAGTTCTAATTCAAACAATTCAGTTTAGCATAAGTACACAGTTTAGTTCTATTTGACCCATTGGTTATTATGACTCAACCTGGGATTGAACCCTGGTCTATTCGCCAGTGGCCCAGGAGACCAGAATTCAATCCCAGGTCATTATACCAAAAACTCAAAAAATGGTACTTGATGCCTCCTTGCTTAACACTCAACATTATTAAGTAAGGGTCAAGGGTAAAGTGTAGCAATCCAGGGAATGGAGTAGCACCTTCCCATACACCATAGTGTAGTAGCTGTTTAAAAGGGAGCCTTCGGGTCACCCTCGACTAAGAACACCAACTTATCATGTGCTGTCACTCCAGAGTGGACCTGGAAGTGATGGCAATGAAGGAGTACTCCACATTCCCAAAGGATCCAGTATTACTGGAACCTCACCATCAGATTGTTTAGTGTCATATCCAGTACACTTGTTGAGGGGAGTCTTACCTGTCTACAGAAAAAAAGTCGGTATATTCCACAGTTCCAGCCGACTGGACAAGGTATATGAGGTGGGTTTAACACCTGTATACCTGGTAGTAAAGGGTTAAGGCTTCAATATGAAATTTTTTTTTAATGAAGTTAACTTCTTATTTTCATTTGAATATCAGTTTATGATAAAAGGCTTTATCAAGGGTTCGGTTGGTTTGGCTTCATGGCATATCAAGCCTTGTAGGTTATTCAATGCCAAATCCTCTTTATACATATATACTAAATATATATGATTTGATTTAGTTGGGTTTTATGGCATATCAACCATTGTAGGTTATTTAATGCCAAACCCTCTTTATACAAATATATTAAATATATATGATTTGGTTTGGTTGGGTTTTATGGCATATCAATCATTGTCGGTTATTTAATGCCAAATCCTCTTTATACATATATATTAAATATATAGGATTTGGTTTGGTTGGGTTTTATGGCATATCAACCATTGTAGGTCATTTAATGCCAAATCCTCTTTATATATATATATTAAATATATGTGATTTGTAAACAAATAGTTTGAAGGTAAGAATTTTAAATGAACCAGAGCTCATTTGTTTGCACATAATTAAAGGGTTTCAAGTATTGCCATTTAATATCAACAATGCTAACAAGGGATATTTATATTCAAAAAGGACTTCAAATCTCAAAATTTGAATTCTAAATATAAATATCCTTTGGCCAACATTCACCATATCAACTAAAAGTTAAAAAAAGTTTTGGTTGTTATTGATTGGTTGTTTGGGTTTGGTTTGGCTTCTTTGTTTAATGGCATATCAACCTTTGCGGGTTATTTAATGCCAATGCCATTCTCCTAGAAGAACAGTAGTGGTACTATTTAACCTATAGCTGAGAGGATAAGGGGGTTCATACCTTTCCCAAGTGTATCTGCCCGAAAGTGAACGTAATCGCGCAACTGGAGTACGAACTTGCTTACTACGATCCTGCAGTCCATTGCTTTAACCATTACACCATGAGGACAACCGCAGTTGTTTGGGTTTTATGACATATTAACCTTTGTAGGTTATTTAACGCCAAATCCATTTTTATACAAATAGTCAGTTCTATTTTACACAATCCAGTTTAGTATGAGTACACAGTTTAATTGAGAAAAACATTTCTATTTCTAGCTATTCAGTTTAGTCAAGAAGTTCTAATTCTGCTAATTCAGTTTAGTATAAGTACAGATTTTGTTCACACACAGTTAATTGTCAAAACAGTTCTATATTAAACAATTCTGTTTAGTGCAAGTACAGTTTCAATATCTAAAACAGTTCCATTTCAAAGAATTCAGTTTAGCATATGCACACAGTTTAAATGTAAGAACAGTTTAATTGTCAAAAACATTTCTATTTCAAGCTATTCAGTTTAGTCAAACAGTTTTAATTCAAACAATTCAGTTCAGCATAAGTGTGCTCCACATTCCCCAAAGCTTCAGCATCAGTGGAACCACATCATCAGATTGTTTAGCATTATAGCCAGGACACTCTTGTGGGGGTCTTACCTCTCTGCATCAACTTTGGATTTATATATATATATAATGGTTATATAAGACGTTATATTTTCCATTCTACAAGAGTTCTTGGTGAAACTTTTTCAAATAGGGTTTCTTTGTTTAATGGCATATCAACCTTCATGGGTTATTTAATGCCAAAGCCAACAGTAGTGGCACTAAGAATAAGGGGTTTGAACTAATTATTTCTATTTCATTATAATTTGTTTGCACCTAACAACAGTTATTTGTTTATATCTGACATGCTTTCTGTCCAGATTATAGGTTTGGTTTCTTTGGTTTAATGGCATATCAATGTTTGTGGGTTATTCAATGCCAAAGCCATCCTTGGAAAAGAACAAAGCATTAGTCCAAAAGTGAACGTAACGGCATGACTGGTTTTTAAATTTGCTACTATGATGTTGCGGTTAAGCACATTAACCCCAATGTTATGGGGGCTCCCTATCTCCCATTTTCTAAAAGTGGTGTATTTATATATTTTGTTTTGGGTTGTAGCAGAGTCATAATTCTCTAAGGTTTGTTTATCTATCACTTCCGCTTCTCAGTGTGACACACACGAAATCTTGTGGATAAAAAAAAGGTATGAAGTTACAATAGTATTACATATCATATCATTCGTTGTGGTAATGATACCTCTAGCATTTGACATTGCTGTGGTAAAATCAAATGTGGCAGGAATTGTTATTCATAGACACATTTCTGCGTAATTATAGCAACATTAAATTTGTCATTGTTCTTATTCCATCGTATATCAAACATAAGTGTTGGCTACTGTGACAGTGATTGTATTTTATCTTTCAGGTGAAGTTAAACTGTCAGTCTCAGACTCAACTTTAATGGAAAGGCTGCCCTTTACATATGGTTGGTCGGTTAGGTTTTTGTTTTATGGAGTATAAACTTTTTTCGGGTCATTTCACGCCAAGTTAAATTTCAAACAATTGAGTTTAGTGTAAGTATAGTTTTTATTTACAAGCAGTTAAATATCAAAACAGTTCTATTTCCAACAATTCAGTTTAGCCTTAGTACACAGTTTAGTTCTATTTCAAATAATTCAGTTTAGCATAAGTACACATTTTCAATGTCAAAAACAGTTCTATTTCAAACAATTCAGTTTAGCATAAGTATGCAGTTTAGTTCTGTTTAAAAATAGTTCTCTTTCAAACACTTCAGTTTAGCATAAGTACACAGTTTCAGTGTCAAAAACAGTTCTATTTCAAACAACTTAGTTTAGTTTAGCATAAGTACACAGTTTAGTTCTATCAGAGTGAGGTTGGGAGTGATGGCATTGAAGGGGTACTCCATATTCCCCAAAGCTCCAGCATTACTGAAGCTTCACCATTTGATTGTTTAGTGTCATATCCAGGACACTCATTGGAAGAGTCTTACTCCTCTGCAGAGAAACAATCAATGTTTTCAACAGCCATATCCAACTGGGCTCCTTTACATTTTTTGTACTTATATAAATATACATCAGGGTCTCCAATCTTTTCAGCTTGATGGTGATAAAGCTTAAATCAAGACAGCTTATTAATTGTAACACTTATTTTTTATCTAAATATTATTTATCATCTATGTTTTACATTGTATTGAGTAATTTTTATCTTTTTAGCTGGTCTCCACCATCCTGTACTTTTCACTAAGTATTTAGTAACTTGTACTTTTTTCTAAGTATTTAGTACTTTTTACTATTTAGTATTTTGTACTTTTCACTAAGTATTTAGTATCTTGTACTCTTTACTAAGTATCTAGTATTTTGTACTTTTTACTATTTAGTATCTTGTACTTTTTTCTAAGTATTTAGTATTTTGTACTTTTTTCTAAGTATTTAGTATCTTGTACTTTTTACTATTTATTTAGTATCTTGTACTTTTAACTAAGTATTTAGTATCTGGTACTTTTTTCTAAGTATTTAGTATTTTGTATTCTTTACTATTTAGTATCTTGTACTTTTTACTAAGTATTTAGTATCTTGTACTTTTTTCTAAGTATTTAGTATTTTGTACTTTTTACTATTTAGTATCTTGTACTTTTAACTAAGTATTTAGTATCTGGTACTTTTTTCTAAGTATTTAGTATTTTGTACTCTTTACTATTTAGTATCTTGTACTTTTTACTAAGTATTTAGTATCTTGTATTTTTTTCTAAGTATTTAGTATTTTGTACTTTTTACTATTTAGTATCTTGTACTTTTTACTTCTAATCCTGGAAGCAGTAGCCAACAAAAAAGCCACTGTACAACCTCTTACCCCCCATCTCATAAACCATTCAAGGAAGATGAGCACGACATTTCTGGAGAAGTAAGGACGAACTCATAAGCAAACTATTTGTCAGTTCTCTGTGGACACTGGATGCCAGCAAGAGGACCTGCCAAGAGCGATGGATGATAGGAAGAGATGGTGGGAAAGTGATCATTAAGAGAATCTGTGCTATCAGCGTGGATCAATGATGATGATCTTTGGTTTAGGAAAAATGAAAAAGATTTAAGAGTATAATTATTTATGTTTTTATAATATTTTTTTATCATCATCATCAAGCTGCGCTGATAACTGGGAGTCCCCTGACTTTCACCATCCATCCCTATCTTCAATCGCACCTTGCAGGTCTTCTAGGCTGCCTCCTGTGTCCATGAGATAACATTACTTCTAAGTTCATCCTTACTTCTCTAGCAATGCCCGCATGTCTTGTCCGTCTTACTTAAATGGTTTGTAAGGTGGGAGGCAAGTGGCCGTACAGCTGCTATTTTGAGATGTGTTGCATCCAAGATTTTTTTCCTATCAAACTTTTTCTCCATGCGAGTTGTTATCATCCTTGTGATGTATTCATACTGTAGTATGGAGACAGCTACAGCTTGGAAGAAATCTCATTTTATTTTGTCCATATGATAGATAACCTGTCAATAGTATTCCTCGCCTTCGCAAGGCATATGTTGACATTACTTTCAGTAGATGGGATGTTGCTACTGAGGTATAGGAACATATCTTGTACTTCTTACTAAGTATGAGGATCATTAAATGAGTTTCCAGACTTTTTTTCGTATGGGCACTTTTATTGATAGTACACAGATGAAAGTCTAGTCCCCTTCGAAGTAATCTCCTCTGGCTGCAATGCACTTGTTGTACTGTTACAACAACTTCTGGAAGGCCCCATGGAAGTCCTCTTGTGTGAGCGTATCAATGACTTTCATCACAGTCTCTTTTAACTCCTCAATTGTCTTATAATGACAGCCTCTCAGCTTAGAGACTAACCAAAAGTCACAGGGAGCAAGGTCTGGCCTATAGGGAGGCTGAGGAACTGTCTTGATGCCCACCTTGGTCAAATAGTCTGTGACGAGGATGGAGTTGTGGACTGGTGCATTGTCTTGGTGGAAATGCCACTGACCCGATTTAAAGAGTGCTGGCCTCTTCCCAAGGAATCTCTTCCTGGACTCCCTTAAAACCTCAACATAGTATTCCTTGTTGACTGTCTGTCGAGTGGGAACCCAGTGCATGTAGATCATGCCAGTGTTGTCAAAAAAAGGGATCATCAAAAGTTTGTAGGTGGATTTGCTCTGTTTGGCCTTTTTGGGTCTGGCAGAGCCAGCATGCTTCCACTGGGATCTCTGTCTCTTGGTCTCTGGGTCATAGCAGTAGATCCAGCTTTCATTGCATGGCATTTTTTCCAAGTTTAAAACAGAATTTTATTGCATATCATTCTTCTAAAGTTGCCTCACGTCCAGATTGCATTTTTGAAATTCACCAGCTGTGACAATCAGGCTTTAGTAGGGTGTATTCCAATTGCTGTTGTAGGTGTTCATTTGAAGCAGAAATCATAGAAATTGGTCAGTCATCTCATAAGATGTATAGCAATAACAGTGAATTTTCAAGAGTCTACAACAATTTTAAAAGCCTGTACAAAAAAAGTTTGGAATCTTATAGAAGGCACCACGTATTTCATCTTTATTTTAAGAAGACTTTATCTGTCCTGATGAAGTCTTTCAAAATCCATTGTCAGTGTTTTGGTTTATTCATTTTTCCACTTATTTTTCTCATCTTGTTAGATTTTCCAAAATCTGCCATCATATTTACCCAATCCCTCCGCTCGGGCAGGATATGACACAAGGTTAATTTTTTAAGCGAAGTTTAACAGGTTTGAATTCAGAGTTTTCCTTCTCCTAGACTAGTTGCCTCACCAAGGCTGAAGAACCTAGTCTGTCCTACTATTTACCCATAGCTGGAGGGAGAATAATTGGATTCATACCTTTCCCAAGGGTATTAGTGCTATGTGAAATGCAATCAGTCCAGGATTTGAACTCGTGTCGCCGTGTCCAATTCCTGCGACGATAACCATTACACCACGGGCACCTCCCATTTTTTTTTTTTTTTTTTCCAAAATCTGCCATCTCTCTCTCTCTCTCTCTCTCTCTCTTCTCTCAATATATATATATATATACCAACATTATTTTATGTATATATATATATATATATATATATACCAACCAGTCTGGAAACTTATTGAAGGCACCATATATATATATATAATTTTCTATTATGTCTTTCTTTGCTCATAAAACTTTATCTCTCTCTCTCTCAGTATATATATATATATATTTATATATATGTTCTGCTAGCACTGCTTTCCCTGACTCCCTCTCTCCATTTTCCCCTATCATCCATCACTCCTGGCATGTCCTCTTGACTACATCCATACAGAGCTGCTGTAGGTAGGTTCTTGGTTGGTCAACACTGGCACGATCATGTAAAGAGACGCATAGGAGAACGTCACTTACGATTTCGTCCTTGCTTCTCCAGCAGTGTCTTGCATGCCTTGTTTTTCTTATTTGGATGGTCTTAGAGATGGGAGATAGGTGGCCGTACAGCTGCTGTTTTGTGGGATATTGCTTCTAGGTTGGTTTGCTTTGGTTTGTTGGGTTTTATGGCATATCAACCTTTGTAGGTTATTTAACGCCAAATCCATTTTTATGTAAATAATCATTTCTATTGAAAACAATTCAGTTTAGCATAAGTACACAGTTTAATTGTCAAAAACATTTCCATTTCAAACTATTCAAGCATTTATATGTAACAATTCAGTTAAGTGTAAATACAGTTTTAATGTCGAAAAACTGTTCTATTTCAAATAATTCAGTTAAGCATAAGCACGCAGTTTAAATGTAAGTACGATTTAATTGTCAAAAACATTTCTATTTCAAGCTATTCAGTTTACTCAAAAATTAATTTTAGCATAAGTATGCTGTTAGTTTTACTTAACCTATAGATAGGGCCCTATCAGGTGGTACCACTCCGGGCCAGACTGGATCTGGGAGTGATGGCAATGAAGGGGTACTCCACATTCCCCAAAGCTCCAGCACTGTTGGAACTTCACCATCAGATTGTTAAGTTTCATATCAAGGACACTCGTTAGGGGGGGGTATTCTACAGCCCCAGCTGACTGAGCAAGATATTGCTTCTAGGATTTGTTCAATTTAGTTTGTAGTATATATATATATATATATATAAGTGAATAGATGTATATTCCACTATTAAACATTAAGAGCGAGTTTTAAAATGATTTCCAAAATTAGATTTTAAAAAAAATTCTTTCAAGAGAAATGTTTTCCTTTCTTGACGGCCAGTTTCACAAAGTTTAAAAAAGAAAAAAAATAATGTTAGAAACATGAAAAATGACCAGTAAGCCTGTTATCATTTACTAAGTTTGGCACAAGGCTAGAAGTATGGGTAATGAAGAGATAAATGAACTGATTAACAATAGTTTGTTAACTTAGCCCGTTAACTATTACACCACACAAGGTACCCAAATGGAAGATGATGGCAGAGAACAGTAAATAATGGAAGTAAAGAAGAAGATGAGTGAGAGATGACAGAAATGGAAAAAGAGGGAGAGACAAAAAAAAAAAGAAGAGTATACGAGAAAAAAAAAAAAAAAGAAACAAAGATGATTATGTTGGTGGAGGAGGTGAAAAAAAAGCAGAAAAAGAAAATGCACCCCCCCCACCCCACCCCCCAAAAAACACAAGCATTGTGGACCTCATAATTATCAAGATGATTGGTTTTTATGCCATATCAACCCGTCTAGGGTTATTTTATGCCAAGAGGTTTGAGAATTGCATTCACAGTACATTTATATTTACACTTTTTCTGTAGTTGTTTATCTAAGTAGATTAAAGTATTCCTGAGGAAGGACGGAGGATACAGTGGCCAAAACGTTGTGAAAAAAACAATAAAGATGAAGACAATAGTCTGAAAACTCTTACTGATATTCCTATTGAATACAAATAATTTTATATGGATCTATTTGACCCTTAAAAGGGTCATATAGCAAGTTTAGGTTAATACTAACCGGTACAATAGATCAGAGTGGAACCGGGAGTCATGGCAAGGAAAGAGTACTCCATGCTAACTAGATCTCAGAAACAGGAGTCTTACCATCAGATGCAGTTTAGTGTCATATGCAGGACCACTTTCTTTTTGGTAGGGTTTTGTCTTACCCTTCTTTTTTGGTAGGGTTTGGTCTTACTATTCTTTTATGGTAGGAGTTGGTCTTACCCTTCTTTTTAGATAAGGGTTGGTCTTGCCCTTCTTTTTTTGGTAGGGGTTGGTCTTACCCTTCTTTTTTGGTAGGGTTTGGTCTTACTATTCTTTTATGGTAGGAGTTGGTCTTACCCTTCTTTTTAGGTAAGGGTTAGTCTTGCCCTTGTTTTTTGGTAGGGGTTGGTCTTACCCTTCTTTTTGGTAGGGGTTGGTCTTACCCTTCTGCTGTGGATACACAGTATATTCTAAACTCTACCAACAGGGCCATAAAAGAAGAAGACTAATGAGTGATGAATAAGGTAGGTAAAGACAGACCAAAAAGTAATGCCAGAGAAGTGTTGGCAGGGAGAAGGGGGTGATAGAGAGCAAAAAATACCAAAAAAGAAAAAAAAAAAATGAAAAAAGAAAAGGAAAATGTAGGCCCCTCGAAAAATCATCAAGTCGTGTTTCGTTTGAAAAGCATTTTTAAAAGAAGATAAAATACCTAAATAAATAAAGAGTATAACTTCTCACCTTCATCGAATGTTTCCGTCATAACAGTTTTAACACCTTTCAAAGTACCTTTAAAAATTTTTTTTTTCAAGTGGCTGATGACACACTGACTCAGATAAAGGGGAAACACATGAACAAGAAGTGTAAAGTCCGAGTTAAATCTTGCAACTACAAAAAAACTGACACAACAAAATATACATATATATGTGTGTGTGTCAATAGTTTTGTTCATATCTAATATTTCACCATATATCACGTATCATGTATCACAGAGAACGAATATTAGCATAATTAGATCTTCAGCATACGCATTCGTGATTAAGTAAGTATTTATCCAACCTTTTTGCCACAACCAGGTCAGTTTTTAAACAGAGTATAATTGGTTTGAATTCAGAGTTTTCCTTCTCCTAGACTGGTTGCCATATCAAGGTAAAGAGCCCAGTCTGCTTTACTATTTTGAGAATAGTTGGATTCATGCCTTTCCTAAGAGTATTAGTGCTTTGCGAAATGCAAACAGCCTCGTCCAGGTTTTGAACTCAGGTCACGAGGTCAGTTTCTTTTAACCATTTGGGAAAAAGTATAATTCTATATTTACATATTTTTTATACTATCGGTAAAAGATTATGGGATCTCTATTCATCCCTATTAATGAGAAGGAAATATTTTTACGTTTTTCTCATTTATATATTTTAAGAATTTAAAAAATCTTTTTTTAAAATTTGTACATTTTTTGATTTATATTTTTAAAAGATTATTGTTTTAATTCTTTTTTATTTTTATTATTATTATTATGATAATATTTTTTGCAAGTTTTTTTACACCAGTGTTAGCTGATGGTCTTTCACTGGAGTCTGAGTGACAGTGAGTCTCTTCAGGTCTCCAGGACTTTTCTCAGTATTCTGGCTCATCTTAACAATGCTATTGTTTGGATGGTCTTGATTCGTCTTCCTATTTATAATTTAATGGTTACCGTCCAAGGAAATGGACACGGCAACACGAGTTCAAATCCTGGACGAGACTGATTGCATTTCACATAGCACTAATACCCTTGGGAAAGGTATGAATCCAATTATTCTTCCTCCAGCTATGGGTAAATAGTAGGGCAGACTGGGTTCTTCAGCCTTGGTGAGGCAACTAGTCTAGGAGAAGGAAAACTCTGAATTCAAACCTGTTAAACTTCGCTTAAAAATTGACCTTGTATCACATCCTGCCCAAGTGGAGGGGTTGGGTAAATATGATTTACAATTTATTCAAACCCCTTTCCCAACCTTTGTGGACAGTTCCAAGCACACCAATTACAATTGCTATTATCTGGACCCTCGTGTTTTTCAGCATTTTTTATTTCTCTGGCAAGGTCTCAATACCTCTTTCTCTTTTCATTTTCTTTGATTTTCACTCTGTGGTCACCTGCGACTGCAAAATCCACTCGTCGGTAACTTCTCTATCAGATGGTCAGGCTCCAGTCTTAGAGTTTGGGGAATGTGGAGTTCTCCTTTGTAACCATTACTCCCAGGTCCAATCTGACCTAGATTGGCAGTACCTGTCAGGGTCCCATCTACAGGTCAAATAGAACTGTTCAATCATGTATTAATGATTATTATTGTTAGTTATTTGAAACATACAGCTGTACGCAAGTTGTTTCTATAAGACAGGAATACTTTATAAACGGAATTATTAGTGTCAAATAGTAATACATGAAACCCTTTAACTGTGTGCAAACAAAAGATTAAAATCAAATTGTTTGACAGGAATACGTGAAACCATTTAACTGTGTGCAGACAAATAATTAATATCAAATGATTAGTGTTTGATAGCAATACTTGGAACCATTTAACTGTGCGCAAACAAATGCACTCTGACTTGTTTTAAAATGAAGTCACCTACAAACTATTCCTCGACAAATAATGAATAAACAAAATTTGGCATTAACTAACCATCAAGGGTTGATATGCCATTAAACCAAATAATCTATTCTAATCTTTTATATACTTTTAAATTCATGTTTAAAAATTTTTTATTTATTTATTTAGTTTTTATTTTTCTCACTTATTCAAATGATTTTTAGGAATTTTCTAAAAAGATGTTTTAATCTTTTTAATTTATATTTTTAAATTCTTATATCTGAAATAAGTTTTTCCCATTCATTTATTTCTTATCTAATTTTTTTCAATTTTTCCAGTAATTTTTTTTTTTCACTTATATAAATATTTTTTTCATAGTTTTAAAATTTTCTGAAGTAAAATGAGGAATTATATTTTTGTTCTTTTAAATTATATATTTTTAAATTCATATCTAAACAAAAAAATCATTTTTTTTTCATGTATATCATTTGGTCTATTTCATTGTGGGGTGTTGCCGCCAGGACTTGTTCAATATTGCCCACAACATTCTTCTGTAATTGCCGTCTAGCTTCTTCTTCAGCTGTTTTGTTAGCATCCAAGTAGTGCATCTATACAGCAGTATCGACACGACTGCTGCCTGGAAGAAACTGTGTTTCATTTTATCGGTCAGGTCTGATTTCCACATGATCGATAGCTTATCGATAGCTATGAACAGCTATCGATAAGCTATCGATCATGTGGAAATCAGACCAGACCTTAGCTGCGTGTCGATGTCCTTTTCGGCTGATGAGACACTGCTTCCTAGGTAGGTGAATTTGCCTACCAGTTTCACAGAGGTTCCCTCTAGTATGGAAATGTCACCTGCTTGATTGAAGATTATTGTAAGTATTCCTTATTATTCTTACCTGTTGTTGGAATTGAACCTGCAACCTCCTGTTGATTTCACTCAGAAGCACCTTCCAACGAAATGCCTAATCCACAGTGCCATGTGTCCTTGCCGGACAATTCAGAGTGAATTTTTGGGACTTATAAACCTAATGTCGCCATTAAGTCATGAGATACTCCTCTCAACTATCATATCATTTTTTTTTAACCCTAGTTCATATAGCAATTTTTTTTTCTTTATCAACCAAAATGTTGTGAATGTAACAATAAAGATGAAGTCAATAGTTCGAATATTCTAAATGATGACAATTATCAAGCTTCATTGTAGAAATTTTGACAATTGTGTCCATGTTTGTATATCTGTCACTTGTTCACACACGTGTATTTAACACCTACACACAAACACACATCCTAATGTGGATATAGTTATATATGTATAGGTCAAGATGTATTTATAAGAACCTATATGTACACCATTTGATTAGTCTTTGTGCTAAAGAAAACAGAGACACAATTACCTTTATCTATTTGTATATGAATTAGATGCTAAACAAATAATTACATGCAATTAAAGATACGAGTGAATGTGTAACCATAACATCAAAACCAAAGTTTTAAAGATTTTATTTTAAAATCTAAATGAAGATTTTAAAAAATATACTATTTAGAGAAATTTTGATCAACATTTTTAAAATGAATACAAAAATGTGTATATATATATATATATATATCTAAATTATCCAGTTAGTGTCCAAGGACAGTGTGTGTGGATTATTGTTTTACATAGAATATATGAGGGTAATCATATAAATCTATGAGAGTGCTCAATGTATGGCTCTTGTCAGTTCCCTATTTATTCTCTAGGGTATAACAAAATTCACATTCAGAGCGTATATAGTGCAATTCAATGGAGACTCAAACTCAGTTAAGCCGTCATAATAAATTTATTTCGGCGGAGAATATTGTTGGTATATTCTCCATCTCGTCAGATGACTCTTTACATGCTCTGTATTGTCCCATGTAAAGAGTCATCCGACGAGACGGAGAATATACCAACAATATTCTCCGCCGAAATAAATTTATTATGACGGCTTAACCGAGTTTGAGTCTCCATTGAATTGCACTATATATATATATATATATATATATATATATATATATAGAGAGAGAGAGAGCAACAAACACCTCCAGAACAATCAATAAAAGTAAAGTAAGTAAAGTTGTCTCCCTTTAGTCAAGGGTGACCTGAAGGCTCTCTTTTCGATAGCTACTACACTAAGGCAGGGTGCTACTCCTTTCCCTGGATTACTACACTTTACCCTTGATCTGTACCTTATAATGCTGAGTGTTAAGCAAGGAAGCATCAAGTACCATTTTTTGAGTCTTTGGTATGACTCGACCAGGGATTGAACCCAGTTCTCCCGGGCTATTGGGGAATTCTCTAACCGCTTGGCCAATGTCCGGTAAAACAATCAATAATTTAGAAAAAAAATATAACAGATTCACTATCCAAATCAGAAATTGTTATTACTCTAAATATTTTCTCAGCCAGGGTCCTATTTTGGGGTCAAATAGATGGTTAGTTGGTTGGTTGTTTGGGTTTTATGGCATATCAACCTTTGTAGCTTATTTAATGCCGAATCCATTTTTATGAAAATAGTTCTATTTCAAATAATTCAGTTTAGCATAAGTACGCAGTTTAAATGTAAGAACAGTTTAATTGTCAAAAATATTTCTATTTCAAGCTATTCAGTTTAGTTAAACAGTTCTAATTCAGTTTAGAGTAAGTACAGATTTTCTTTACACACAGTTAAATGTCAAAACAATTCTATATTAAACAATTCAGTTTAATGTAAGTACAGTTTCAATGTCAAAAAACAGTTCTATTTAAAACAATTCAGTTTAGCATAAGCACGCAGTTTAAATGTAAGTACAGTTTAATTGTCAAAAACATTTCTATGTCAAGCTATTCAGTTTAGTCAAACACTTCAGTTTAGCATAAGTATGCTGTTAGTTCTAATCAATCCATAGATAGGGCCCTATCAGGTGCTACCATGCCAGGCCAGGTTGACCTGGGAGCAATGGCAATAAAGTGATACTCCGCATTCCCAAAAACTCCAGCATCACTGGAATCTCACCATCAAATTGTTTAGTGTCATATCCAGGACACTCATAGTTGGGAGGGTCTTAACTTTCTGCAGAGGTGCAGTCGGTGTATTCTGCAGCCCCAGCTGAATGGGCAAGGGTCAAATAGATCTGTTTGGGATAATTATCAAAAGGATTTTATACTTTAGCTCTAAAAAAATTGATATGGCAACTAAATATGATATGTTTAGCTGTTTAAAATGATTGTGAACTTTATTGATTAAATTAACTCATAAGTAAGTAAGTAAAGTTGGCGACCTTAGTCGAGCGAAACCCGAAGGCTCTCTTTTCAATAGTGCCCTCCCCTACACCTCGGTGTAGGAGAGGGCGCTACTCCTTACCCTGGTAAATTGGCTCTTAAAACATTGATATTACAAGTAAGTATGACATGTTTAGCAGTTTAAAATGACTATGAACTTTATTAATACATTGGCTCTTAAAACATTGATATTAATGATTGTCAATTTTATCAACGCACTGGTTCTTAAACATGTCCGACTCAAAAGAACTGAAATAAATGGAAATGAAAAAAAGCTGACTTCTCATCTTTAAATATGGCTCAAAAGTCAAAATTCCATCCACTGATTTGAAACACCAAATCAGCAAATTCTTCAATGCAAAATGCCAACACAATAAACTCTTCCTGACAAAACCCATGTTCGGAGAACGAAAACCAGCTTTCAGAAAATTCAGAAAGAAACAAGTAGCTATTACTCGATTACGCATTGTTCAAACAAGATTTACACACTCCTTTATAATCAGACATGAGGAACAACCACAGTGTATCGCATGTCAAACACCCTACACTGTTAAACATTTTCTCATCGAATGCAGAGATTCAGCTCTCATCAGATAATGGTTTTTCTTTTTTATGCAAACAACTTCTTTGAAAATGCCAAAAAGGAAAGCATTTCTTGAGAAAAATAAAATCATGCTAAAAATAGTTATAAATGTAACTGAGGTGCCCCCAACGTGCCGACAGGATTCAGCATTTTTTGTGACGAATCTCGATTTGTGTGTGGCCTCACCCACAATAAAATGACCTTGTGTCAAATCTGAACTGGTGAGAGATTAGATAAATATCTAACATCATACAAAGCAATTATAAAAAAACTGTCCCAGAGGATTTTGACATATCATTCAAATGAAATATCTTTAAAAAATACGCTTACACAACTAAGCAATAATGGTAAATGTAAACATGCAATGTAAGCGATTCCCTAACCCCCTGGCATAAAATAACACAAGGTTGGATGACATGCCATTAAAATCATTCAATCAATCAAAACACAGTTACTACAAGTTTGCTGACACACACACACACATATATATATATATATATAATTAACTTAAATCGTGAGTCGGAAATCTTCTACTAAAGTTTCACCTTATCGGATCATCAGGAAGCCTAACTCCGACTAATGCTAAAGGAGAAAGCGGCGTCTTATATTCACCAAAAACCCAACTAGCTTAGAATTTACATAACAAAAAAAAACAAAAAAAAAATATAAAATAAATAAATAAATAAATAAATAAAAAATAAATATTAGATTAGTAAATATATATATATATATTTTCTTTAAAGAAAAAACCAAAAGACCGGTTTTTTTAGGATTATAAATTTATTTCCATCCTGTTTTGCGTTTCTGGTGTGAACCAAAAACACGAAGAAATATATAACAGGACTTCTTCAGATCTAATGGATAAATAAAACCGAATAGACACGGGGGGGGGGGGGTAGAGAGGTGAAGAGTTACCTCCTCGTTTTATTGAATTTCGGTTTTTTTATTTACCTATTTATTTTATTTTCAAAATTCTTCCGTCAGTTATAATTACGGTAATTTAACTTTTTTATTCATTTTTTTTTATTTATTTTCTTTTCTTGTTAAGTTCGATAAATAACTTGTCCTGAAGAAATTACTCCCAACTCTGGTTTAACTGGACCAAATAATACCTATATATATATATATATATATATATATATATATATAAAGAGAGAGAGAGAGACACATAAACACACACATATATATATATATATATATATATATATATATATATATATATATGTATGTATGGGTACATTTTTTATGTATGTAGTGTTTCTGAAAATAAAAGTGCAGTGTACATTAAAGTCTGTCATCTTCAACTGTTCCCCTACCCCATATTTATTGTCACTGCGCCCTTTAGATCTAGCAACCATGTTCATTCGACTGACAATGTGACTTTTGTTATTTCAAATTTACATGTATACAAAACAAACACGTTTAGTGATAGGAATTTTTCATTTTTTTTTTCTTCCTTCATTTGTTTGTTCATATATTCCTAAAAAGAAAAAAAAATAATGACATACTGTTCCTTTTTTATTTTCTTGGAAAAAATAAAAGGACTCCTTTAAAAAAAAAATTACCGATAGAAAAGAAGAACCATTATATTTGGGGACATTTATTTCAGTGATGCATTGAATTTGACTCTTTTGATTCATTCTCAGATTTTTAAATTCCTTAACCTTATTGTTCATGATTGCCATTTTGCATTGGGGTCATACTGCCCAGTAGTCGATCTAATAAATTCACTGAAAGGAAATTATTTGTGATTAATTAAGAATTTAATAAAAGGAGCAAAAAGAAAGCATATATTATAAGAGCAATTCATCTGATATGAAGAAATTACCAGTGATGAATTTGGTTGGTTGGCCAGGTTTTATGGCATTTCAAACCTAGTAGGTTATTTAATGCCAAATCCTCTTTATACATATATATTAAATATATATGATTTGGTTTGGTTGGGTTTTATGGCATTTCAAACCTAGTAGGTTATTTAATGCCAAATCCTCTTTATACATATATATTAAATATATATGATTTGGTTGGGTTAGGTTTTATGTCATATCAACCAATGTAGGTTATTTAATGCCAAATCCTCTTTATACATATATATTAAATATATATGATTTGGTTGGGTTGGGTTTTATGGCATATCAACCATTGTAGGTTATTTAATGCCAAATCCTCTTTATACATATATATTAAATATATATGATTTGGTTGGGTTAGGTTTTATGTCATATCAACCAATGTAGGTTATTTAATGCTAAATCCTCTTTATACATATATATTAAATATATATGATTTGGTTGGGTTGGGTTTTATGGCATATCAACCATTGTAGGTTATTTAATGCCAAATCCTCTTTATACATATATATTAAATATATATGATTTGGTTGGGTTAGGTTTTATGTCATATCAACCAATGTAGGTTATTTAATGCCAAATCCTCTTTATACATATATATTAAATATATATGATTTGGTTTGGTTGGATTTTATGGCATATCAACCATTGTAGGTTATTTAATGCCAAATCCTCTTTATACATATAGATATCAAATATATATGATTTGTAAACATATAGTTTGTAAGTAACATATCAAAACAATCTAGAAATCATTTATTTTCAAATAGTTAAATGGTTTCAAGTATTGCTAACATGAATAATTCTAGTTCATCATCATCATGTCGCGCTGCCAGCACGGATCATCCTGACCCTCTCTCGCCACTTGTCTCTATCGTCCATCACTCCCGATAGGTCTTCCAGGCTATATCCTCTAGCAGCACTGAGCTGTTGTACGTAGGTCCTAGCAGGTTTTCCTGCCTTTGCTCATCCATGTGAAGGGGTCCACAGGAGTATGTCACTTATGAGTTCATCCCTACTTCTCAAGCAGTGTGCCACATGTCTGGTTCATCTAACTTGGATAGTTTTCGTGATGGTTGATAGGTAGCTGTAGAACTGCTGCTTTGTGGGGTGCTGCCTCCAGAACTTGTTCAACATTGCTCGCAGCATTCTTGTATAGTTGCCATCAAGCTTTTTCTCCATATGTTTAGTTAGTGCCCATGTAGTGCATCCATATAGCAGTATTGATACAACCGCTGCTTGGAAAAAACTGCAGTTTATTCTATCGGTCAGGTCTGACTTCCATATGAGCTATAGCCTGTTGATAGCTGTCCATGCCTTTATTAGTTGTGTTGATGTCTATCTCAGTTGATGAGACACTGCTTCCTAGGTAGGTGAACTTGTCTACTAGTTTCAAAGGTCCACTCTTTAGTGTGGAGATGTCGCCTCTTTTATTCTGTCTTGTCTGCATTGACATCGAGGTCTATGCCAGCTACTGTTCATTTCAGACAATGTTGCAGGGTTTCAGCTTGGGTGATCATATTTGCCAGAAGCGCCATGTCTTTGGCGTAGTCCGTGTCTGTAATAGTTTGCGTGGTGTATCTTCTGCTTCTTTCCTTTGCCAGCTTGAAACCATTTTCTTTTATTAAATCAATAGACGTTCTAAGCACGTAGTCTAGGCAGATGATAAACAGGTATGGGGCTAATGTGTTTTCTTTTAGTACACCTGCTACAATGTCGAAGTAGTCTGTGTCTCCATCCAAAAAAAACGGTTTTTTACTTACTTGTTTTTTTATAGCATCATTATGGCTGTGATGGTTTCTTTGAGGAGTCCATAGGCAAGAAGCATTTGCTCTAATTTCCCTTTGTGTATGGGTATATGGAGTCAAAGGCCTCAGAGAAATCAACGAATGATATTGTTGGCTCAAGGTTTTTTGCTTGTACACCTTCAAGAATTTGACGGATAGTCTAAATTTGTGATATTGTGGATTGATTTCTCTGAAAGACATTTTGGTTTCTCGTAAGTATCTTCTCAATTTTGGGTTCTATGTGGTTGTGTAGTAGAGCATTGTAGATCAAAAATTTCTATTTAGTATAAATAATTTGTTTGCATACAGTTAAATGGTTTCAAGTATCGCTATTTAACACAAACATCAGTCATTTGCTTGCACACAGTTATATGGTTAAACAATTCTATTTGACCCATACATAGGACTGTAACTGGTACTACCACTTCCAATCAGAGTGGACATGGGAGTAATGACAATGAAGGGGTACTCCACATTTCTCAAAACTCCACAACTGAAGCCTCACCATCAGATACAGTTTAGTGTCATATCCAGGACACTTGTTTGAGGAGGGGGGGGTCTTACCCCTCAGCAGAGACGCAGTCAGTATATTCTATAAACCCATGATGATAAATTAACCCTAACCCTGCCGTGAAGCACAACCAGCTGTGCTCCTTGCTGCAAAATGTCTCTCTCCAGATTGATTCCATGTCTGTGGTGTAATGGTTATTGTTGTACGGCGACAAGAGTTCAAATCCTGGACGCGACTGATTGCATTTCACATAGCACTAATACCCTTGGGAAAGGTATGAATAAAATTATTCTCCCTCCAGCTATGGGTAAATAGTAGGGCAGACTGGGTTTTTCAGCCTTGGTGAGACAACTAGTCTAAGAGAAAGAAAACTCTGTATTCAAACCTGTTAACCCCACTTAAAAATTGACCTTGTGTCATATCCTGCCTGAATGGAGGGGTTTGTAAATATGGATTGATTCCTTGACTGTATGGGGCCCTGACTTCCATAAAAGAACCCCCAACACCTTTCTTGTGAACTTCCCAAAACTCAAAAAAATGATGCTCTGATCTACTGACCTTTGATCATACAAGCACCAAAGATGGTTGTTTATTCTTTCAGCATGATCAAAAAGACCTTCTCTTTCTATTTCATCATCACTTAAGATCTGTCAACCTTCTGAACACATTTTGATATCTTTCTGATACTACTATATACATCATCAGGGTAAGCGATGATATGGACTGTTATTAATATTACTGTGAAAATGAACAATGGATCCTACTCCCGCTGAAGAAATCATCCCCCACACCATTATGCTCTCCCCTCCAAATTTCCGTTTCCTTAACGCATTGAGGAGATAAACGTTCCCCATTTTTACGTCTTACAAACCTCTTACCATCAGATCCAAACAAGTTGAATTTATATTCATCACTGAAGTGAACCATATTCCATTGTTCCTCTGTCCACATGATATACTCTGTGGCAAAGTCAAGACGAACCTTTTGATTTTTCTTTGAAATCAAAGGTTTGCAACATGGAATCCGAGCCACTAATTTTTCCTTCTTCAACTTACGAGAAACAGTTTTTCTAGAGATTGGATTTCCTGTTTGCTCACAAAATGCATGAGAAATAGAGGTTGCTGAATTGAAATGGTCTTTTAAGGACATTTTAACAATCATCCGATCTTCCCGTTTAGTAGTCATAGGAGGCCTGCCAGTTCTCGGTTTGGGTTCAAGAGTCTTGTCAGCCTTGAATCTACTGATTACATGATAAACAACGCTTTTTGACCTTCGTACGATGCCAGCAATTTCAGAATATGATTTGCTTAAATGAGCTTTTTTCTCCTCGAGTTAAACAATTACATGCTTTTGCCTGACTCCATCTTGCTTAAAAATAGTTCCAACGAAGTATGACAGTTGACTATGAATCAAAATTAGCAATCAAGTTGTTAAAAAATTATCTAAATTACTATAATTCAACAGCGTTCCTTAACTTTTGACCATGGCAAAAGGTATATTTTTGTTTCTTTAGTTCACTATTAATTTACTTTAAAATTTTTTTTAGAAAACTTTATATGTAACAAATACATATATGTTCCAAGTATATTTTGGGAAAATTTTGTAAATATACACACAAATGTTTTCAAGTAAAATCATTTGAATATTTGTTGTTGTTCTTTTCCTTAATCTATTGCTGCTACTGCGTATATATATATATATATATATATATATATATATATATATATATATATATATATATATATATGAAAGTATGACGATATGTATACATGTATGTACCTTTATGCATATGAATTATTGCACCTAAATATGTGCAACCGGAGACAGAAGAGCGTCTAGTGTCACACCGCATACGAGGAAATTACATAGAGATATAAATAAAGCCTCTGCTGAAAATTGAACTTGTTCCTCAGGTTAATTTTTTTTTCTTTTTTTATGCTGGTAACAATTTTGCCATTGCAGATTTTTTTTTTTTTTTTACAAACGATTTCAAAGCGTAAATATTCGAGAAGAATAAACAGGACACAGAAGATTGAAAAAGATGTGACAAAAATCTTCTCACGGTATTTAATTTGCATATGCAAATATTCAAAAGTTGAAAGCGAAGAAAAGGAAAAAAGAAAAAGAAAAGAAAGCAAAACTTCACTTATTTCTGTCAAGGAGAAATTATTGTGTCATCAGTAAACAAACGGCAATATAGAATTTTGCATATTCAATAAGAAACAGGTTGTTGCAAAAGAAAAAAACGGATGTTATGACAACACATACAAATACACACATATATACAAATGCACAAATATACCAAAACTATATTCATACAAATATATAAACACACACCTCACTCTCTCTCTCTCTCTATATATATATATATATATATACACACTATATATGAGTGTTATATACACACATATACATACATTTATATACATATAAACACATATATACAAATGCACAAATATACCAAAACTATATTCATACAAATATATAAACACACACACACACACACACACCTCTCTCTCTCTCTCTCTCTATATATATATATATATATATATACACACTATATATGAGTGTTATATACACACATATACATACATTTATATACATATCTATATATCTTTATATATATGCATGCCTTTGCCCAGTCAGCTGGAGCTGTAGAATACCCAACTGTTTTTCTACAAAGGGGTAAGCCCCCCTCCAACCCAACGAGCATCCGAAATATGACACTAAACAATCTGATGGGGAGGTTCCAGTAATGCTGGAACTTCGGGGAATGTAGAGTACCCCTTCATTGCCATCACTCCCAGGTCCACTCTGGCCCGGAGTGGTAGCATCTGATAGGGTTCTATCTATAGGTCAAATAGAACTAAACTGTGTCCTGATTGCTAAACTGAATTGCTTGAAATAGGACTGTTTTGACATTTAAACCGTGTTCTTATGCTAAACTAAATCGCTTGAAATGGAACTGTTTTTGTATGCTAAATAGAACTGTTTGACAAAACTGAACAACTTGAAATAGAAATGTTTTTGACAATTAAACTGTATACTTATGCTAAACTGAATTGTTTGAAGTAGAACTGATTATTTACATAAAAATAGATTTGACATTAAATAACCTACAAAAGTTGATTGGTTTGGTTTGTTGGTTTTATGGCATATCAACCTTTGTAGGTTATTTAACGCCAAATCCATTTTTATGTTAGTAATCTGTTCTATTGAAAACAGTTCAGTTTAGCATAAGTACAGTTTAATTGTCAAAAACATTTCCATTTCAAACAATTCAAGCAGTTATATGTAATAATTCAGTTAAGTGTAAATACAGTTTAATGTCGAAAAACAGTTCTATTTGAAATAATTCAGTTAAGCATAAGCACACAGTTTAAGTGTAAGTAGGGTTTAATTGTCAAAAACATTTCTATTTCAAGCTATTCAGTTTACTCAAACAATTCATTTTAGCATAAGTATGCTGTTAGTTCTATTTAACCCATAGATAGGGCCCTATCAGGTGCTACCACTATGGGCCATAGTCCACCTGGGAGCGATGGCAATGAAGGGGTACTCCGCATTCCCCAAAGCTCCAGCATATCCAGGACACTCGTTAGGGGGAGGTCAGTGTATTCTACAGCCCCAGCCGACTTGGCAATACAAAGTTTGATATGCCATAAACCCAAACAAACCAGCATATGGGCGCACACACACACACATACACACAAATATACATATATATATATATATAAATACACACTCTCTCTCTCTCTATATATATATATATATATATATATATATATATATATATATATATATATATATATATATATATATATATATATATAACTTGAAGAGATGTTCATGGTGTAATGGTTATGGTGATAGGAAATAGACATGGTAACACGAGTTCAAGCCCTGGACAAGGCTGACTGCATTTCACTTAGCACTAATACCCTTAGGATAGGTATGATTCCAGTTATTCTCTTTCCAGCTATGGTTAAATAGTAGGGCAAACTGGGTTCTTCAGTGTTGGTTAGGCAACCAGTCTAGGTGAAGGAAAACTGTGAATTCAGACCTGTTAAACTCCTTATCATTAAGGATTTTCAGACTATTGTCTTTATTGTTATTTCCACAACGTTTCGGCTGATACGTCCTCCGGCCTTCTTCAGGTGTTTTTCGAACTCGGGGACCTACACAGAACTTCGAACTACATCCTTTATTGAATCTACCTGGGTTGCCTGTTCTGATTCCATTAACCATAACCAGGTACAAGCGTTAAGAATTCCTTTATTGTGACTTGCCTGCAGTCAGGATTGAACCTGCAACCTCCTGATGATTGTCTCCTTAGAAGCTTAGGGAACCAACGCCTATAAACGTTATGCTATGTGTCCTACTGTTGTTATTATGCTATGAGGTGCTTCCGTCCATAAAATGTAGATTCTCCCCTCTTATGGCTTTTCCCCCCTCCAGAAAGGGAAGGAGGATGTCTCAGAGAACAGTGCAGTCACATGATTAATATTGTAGCATAAAATGTAGATTCTCCCCTCTTATCCTTTGGGTTAAGCCATTTATAAAACACTCCCTCCTAAGACAAGATAGATACCCAGGGATTTCATCAACTCACCAAGATGCACAACACTTAACAGTTATTTGAGATTTTCATTTGCAAATTACGATCCATTCGGATCAAAATATTCTTTAGTGAAGCAACAATCTATTATGCAAACAAGCTGGCAGCTACTAACTGAGCAATTGCCAACTTATTTGAATTATAGATTAAAGCTCAGATCAAAAGGCTGGATTCAAGTGGATAACATTGACAACAACAATAATAAGATTGACTAAATCAATAAGCTAATATCTTTCAGCCTCTCTCAATATCTACAATAAGCTATGCGCAGAATTAGCCATTTTACATACATTCGTAAGATTTAGATGCAAAGTAAGTCTCTGCAATAAATACACATGATATGGATATGTTGGAACGTGCAAAGAATGCTCGTAACACATATAGATAAAACATAGGAATCCCGAAACACGAAAAACACTTACGACTTCTTAGTTTGTGGAGTTTAAAAGGGCTTTTGAAGGTCAGGGGCTAAGGGCAAGGCTGTGTTGCCTTAAGATATCTGACTCCATATTTTGGTTATATTATTTTACCCCACATTGATTGGCCGGCGCAATGTCTTGTCCAAAGAAAGTCCCAAAAGAAATATACAAAAAGAAAAGACAGAAACAGATAAGAGACGAAAACATTTCTTCCATACTTTCCTTTATTTACTTGGTGAATGGACTAACCAACGCTACGTCCTTAGACACAGCGTGGTGCCCAAAATACCAGACAGCAAAATGATGTTGTTGGTTCGACGGACACTCCCGGACAAGACCTGGTTCACAGAAAACCTGAGTATTTATCTCTCTCCACCGGCTCCAAATTCGCCACTCCAAAATCCTTCTAATTTTGGAGCGATCGCTTCCCATTGGCTACTTTACTTTTTATTATTTTTCTTTTTTTCTGATTTTTAACCGGATGGATGCATGGAGCCTTATGCGTGGCGACGCGTTTATACATTTTGTATGTGGCAGCCGACGAGTCAACATCCGGTTGGGAGTTTTATTGTTAATTCCTAAATCCCCAAAAGTTCAGGTACGAAACCTTTTTATTACCTTTGAGTTTAAAGGTTCTTCGACATAAGGAGAGAGATACACATTCTTTCTATTCTGGCTTTTCCATCTGCCCCCCCCCCAAACACGTGCGCACCCGTAGTGCACAAATTCGTCTGGCCTCAGCGAGCCCCGAAAGTCGACCCTTCTCGTTCGGAGTCTAGTTCTCAACTCAACTGACTTTTTCAAAATCTCCCAAAATCCTCCTCGCGCGGTTCCGGTGTGTGACGTCGTTCGCACTCCCTAGCCCCGTTTCCCATCTGGGCTATTGTGACATCTCTGAGTGACCTGTCCGCTCTGGATGCGCATGTGTGAACACCTGCGCTCATGTTGCACTTAACTAACCATTGTGCTGAGCCGAAAGGTTCTCAGCCTACTAAACCCAAAGGCAAGATATATAAAACGAAATCCCTCGGCCATTATATTACACTACAACAAAGGAATGGATGTTTGAATGAGGCTAGCTTGTGATGCAATTGTTTCCACTCCTAAATATGGTTGTCACAGAACTAATAATCTAGAATAAAATATATGTATACGATTCTATTCACTTATTTTTAAGGTTATGAAACATATTCATATACGAATAGGAGTTCTTGTAAGTATTTGAACAAAGAGATAATCATCAATTATTCAAGGACCAGATTTTAATTCCATCAATATAAAAGATAGATTCAATCATTTTTTGCAGTTCAAAATGATGAATTTTTGGAAAAAGCTTTTAGAAGTAAATTTTAAAATAACTAATCAAAGGTTTATCGTACTTTTTATGCTTCTAAAATATCATTCAGAAATGATCAAGGTGAATTTATATTGCAATTCTATATTTTATATATTTTAATATTTCAATGTTTATTGCCACCATCATCATCAACATTGCAAGATTATTTCCATAGAGAAAGGATGAAAGCAAGTGTGATAAATGTGCTTGTAAGTTAATCAATATTTGATTTGGTTGGTTGGGTTTCATGGCATATCAACCTTTGTAGGTTATTTAATGAGAAATCCATTTTATACAAAAAACAGTTCTATTTCAAACAATTCAGTTAAGCATGAGTACAGTTTAATTGTCAAAATCATTTCTATTTTAAGCTATTCAGTTTATTCAAACAGTTCTAATTCAGATAATTCAGTTTTGTATAAGTCATCATCATCATATCGTGCTGGTAGCACGGATATCCCTGACCCTCTCTCGCCACTCCTCCCCATCGTTCATCGCCCTAGGTAGGTCTTCAGGACAACATCCCGTATCCTCACATAGCTGCTGAATGTACGTTCGTGCTGGTCGTCCTGCTTTTGCGTGGCCATGTGTGGGGATCCATAAGAGTACATCTCTTATGAGTTCATCTCTGCTTCTCCAGCAGTGTCCTGCATGTCTGGTTCGTCTAACTTGAATAGTTTTCGTGATAGGGGGCAGGTGGCCGTACAGTTGGTGTCTTGTGGGGTGTTGCTGCCAGGACTTGTTCAGGATACAGATTTTGTTTACACAGTTAAATGTCAAAACAGTTCTATATTAAACAAATCAGTTTAGTGCAAGTACAGTTTCAATGTCAAAAACAGTTCCATTTCAAACAATTCAGTTTAGCAGAAATACACGGTTTAATTGTCAAAAACATTTCTATTTCTAGCTATTCAGTTTAGTCAAACAGTTCTATTTCAAACAATTCAGTTAAGCATAAGTATGCAGTTTAGTTCTATTTAACCCATAGATAGGGCTCTATCAGGTACTACCGTTCTGGGCCAGAGTGGACCTGGGAGCAATGGCAATCAAGAAGTACTCTGTATTTCACAAAGCTCCAGCATCACTGGAACCTCACCATCAGATTGTTTAGTGTCATATCCAGGACACTCGTTGGGTGGGTGGGGGTCTTACCCCTCTGCAGAAGAGAAGCTGATTGGGAAAATTAATATTTGATTAGAAAACAATCAAGTCTTCTCATTTTTAAAAGATATTTCAATGTTTATTACCACCATCATCATTACAGAAAAAAAGAGGCATATTTATTCAATTGTATTTTCAGGACATTTTTCTTTTGTTGGCATTTCTTTTTATTGATATTCTTTCAAATAAATCCACTTTATAAAGAATATTTTTATGACATTTCTGTCTCTCTTGATTAACCCTAAAACTTATTTTAGTCGTCCATCTGAGAAATGCATTTAGGGAATTGTTCCTTGACCAGGGGTGTTTCTTATATGCACACACCTATACGCACATCCAGTTATTTCTCAGCTCTTCACTTTTATATATATATATATATATATATATATACATTTATCAACACAGACTTGAAAGTGCACAACTGTATCACCACAGACTAACAGATGACCAGCTACAAGGATATACAATGACTAATCGGATATAATTAGACAATGAGTAATTGATGACTGTTTATGCATCCACTGGAAGTGCCTTTCTAATTGGCTGTAAAGGTACATAAATATATATGTATATATAAATAATTTATAATCGTTAGTAATAAATGTTTTGTTATTATGTTATTTATATATATATATAATTTGTTTTCTTTTTTTGCAAGTCCAAAGAGAGGAAAAAGTGAATAGGTCTACTACGAGCTCTTTTTAAATAAAATAGATAATTCTTAAAAAGATCTTACTGGATCCTTTCCTTTTAATTGTTTGGTTGGTTGGGTTTTATGGCATGGCAACCTTTGTAGGTTATTTAATGCCAAATCCATTTTTATACAAATAAACAGTTCTATTTCGAACAATTCAGTTTAGCATGAGTACACAGTTTAATCATCGAAAACATTTCTATTTCAAGCTATTTAGTCAAACAGTTCTAATTCAAAGCCTTGTTAATAAGGTACTCAATGAGACTCAAATGGCAAACACAAGCGAGTTCAAGTCTCATTAAGTACCCCATTAACAAGGCCTTGTGCCATATATGTTCTCTGATAAAAGAAAAAAGCTGGAAACACACACATATATAAGAACAAAATAAATACATTATCTGAAAAAGAAAACCCCACAAATCTCTTTGTGAACCTACTACAAAAATTAAAATCACACTTGCTAAAGAGAAGAAACTACTATAAGAACGCAAAATTAGAAGGGATTGACCAGTAGATTAATTCCACTCCTGTTTCTTAATCGTTCTAACACATAGCATGTTAACCCCCTCTACTCACGCCAATGAATGAAATAATTTGTAATTTGATTTCCACCTTATTCTTATTTTTTTTATTGTTTATTTTTATTTTCTAATTTTTATTTTTCTATCTTTTAATTCCTTTATTTTATCTTCTGAACACAAACTGTAACTCCACATTTGCTACTCTGCGATGAGCATGTAAATAGTCATCTGACGAGACAGAGAGTATAGTAATAATATTCTCCGCTGAAATAAATTTATTATGACGACTTAACTGAGTTTGAGTCTCCATTAAATTGTACTATATATATATATATATATACACACACATACACACACACATATGTATAAGAAATCAATTTATACAGAGCCTAGTCAGTTAGAGCTGTAGAATATACCAACTGCATTTCTGCGGAGGTAAGACCCCCACCCACCCAGAGTATCCTGTGTATGACCCTAAACAATCTGATGGTACGGTTCAAGTAATGCTGACGCTCTGGGGAATGTAGAGTACTTCTTCACAGCCATCACTCCCAGGTCCACTCTGACCTGGAGTGGTAGCACCTGTTAGTTTTCTAATTATGGGTCAAATAGAACTGTTTGTTATTTAAACTGAGACTAAACAAATGACTTATGCTAAATTGAATTGTTTGATATAGAACTGCTTATAACCATTTAACTATGTTTAAAAAAATGAGCACAAGGTCATTTAAAAATCTATCTACAAAATGAGTTTACAAATCCTACATATTTAATATATATATGTATAAAGAGGATTTGGCATTAAATAACCTACAATGGTTGATATGCCATAAAACCCAACCCAATCCAATTTAAAAGTGCTACTGCAAAAACAACAGCAACAAGGACATTATCAGATGGTGACTCTTGAGTCAAACAGAGTTTGATAGCCAAATAATTATTGCAATTAACCCCAGACCCCCAAATGGTATCTAAGATTCCACTGGCCTTTGCTGTCTGTGTGGCGTAGTGGCTAACATGCTGGGCTGCAACATCATAGCAAATTTAAACTCCAGTATTACATTCACTTTTGAGCTATTACACTTGGGAAAGATATGAACCCTCCCCCCCAGCTCTAGGTTAAATAGGATCTCTTTGTGTCCTTTGACAAGGATTGCTTTGGTATTAGATAACCCATGAAAGTTGATATGCCATGAAGCAATGAAACTGAAACCGGGCATTGCTGGTTTTACGTCACAGTTTGGGAATACCAGATCAATGCAGATGCAGCTTCAGTCTGATCTTGGAGTCTGATATATTTCAGTTTTCTGTTGGTGAAAAGCTGATTTTAGTCAAATAGGCAGACATTTAACTTAATTGGGGAATATAGTTTTCGTCCAGCCATTTCGTGTGCATTGTTCTTGCTGAGCTTAATACTTTTTCATCTAATGTTGAAATGCCCAGTCAGTGTTTTCTTCAAAAGAAAACATTAACTCTATGATATAAATTCTCTTTGAATTAAATGAGCTGAAGCCAAAATCTCGACCCAGGCCAGTTTGTTTGATATGACAAGAAAAGATGCCCAAGGAGGCAAAACATATAAAGAATAATACTCTAAGCTGAAAAAGTGATGTCTCAAATCTACAATGATGTTTCATTCCGTGCAAAGGTTGGTTGGTTGGTTGGTTTTGTTTTATGGCGTATCAATCCTTTTTGGGTTATTTAATGCCAAATTAAATTTCAAACAATTCAGTTTAATATAAGAATAGTTTTTTGTTTACAAACAGTTAAATGTTAAAACGGTTCTATTTCATACAATTCAGTTTAGCATAAGTACACAGTTTAGATCTATTTAAAAACAGTTTTATTTAGCATAAGGATACAGTTTAAATGTCATAAACAGTTCTATTTCAAACAATTTAGTTTTGCATAAGTACACAGTTTAGTTCTATTTGATCCATAGATAGGACTATTAGGTGCTACCACTCCAGGTAAGATAGGACCTGGGAGCAATAGAAATAAAAAGGTACTTGGCATTCCCCAAAGCTCCAGCATCACTGGAACCTCACCATTAGATTGTTTAGTGTCATATCTAGGACAATCATTGGGGGGAGTCTTACCCCTCTACAGAGATGCAGTCAGAGTATTCAACAGTGATGGTGATACCAATAGTAAATGGAGAACTTGAAAAAAGGAATAAAAGAATTGAAATTAGAGGAAGAATTGAGACCATCTTGACTACATCACTGTTGAAAGCAGCCAGAATATTGAGAAGAGTCCTGGAGACCTGAGGAGACTTGCTGTCATTCTGGCTAGGGGGGAAAAACTAACAAGGAGTATAATAGTAATAATTGAAGCTGAAAAAGTGATTTGATTTTTCAAATGTACAGTGATTCTTTAGTCTATGTAATGTTCAAACAATGAGAAATTGTATTTATTCACAAAATAATTCTTCGAGTGTTTCCATCTTTTACAAAATTTATTCAGTTGTCTTGTCTTTTTTAAGTCTTGGAAATGATCTACAACATTTAGTTAAGCGTTCGCATGTAGTTTTTCAGTGAATTCTTACAACCAGTGAAGATGTTTGGGACTAGTCGTCTTCCCACATTCAATGCATTGGTCAGATTTTGGGGGCTTTCACAATTCAAGGTCAACTGGCATTGGTAGGATGTCTTATACTGCCTTATAAGGAAACTTATTCTCTTTGGGTCCATCTGTTTGATGTTGTGCCATGTAATATATCATTTTTTGATATTTTCTTTCTTGGGCCATATACCTACAGAGCCCTAGCCATTTTGGGAATCAAGCCAAAATAATGAACAGACACAATTTACCTGTTTTATATATATATATATATATATATATATATATCTCACTCAAGAACACGTGGGTGCATATTTGGAGTTTTATATTTTTAGCATACAAACCTAGGAATGAATTTCTTTGCTCCTCTCTCTCTCTTGCTCACTTTCCCTGTTTCCCTCTTATTTACCTCCCCATTCCCTTTCATAAATCCCCAATCTTTGAATAGATCTGCGCACAGGATGTTAAAAGATTCACTAATCATCCAATATTAGACAATTATCCATCTAATTTTTTTTGCACTCTTGCCAGCACCTTTTTTTCTTTTTCTGCCTATTTTTGTGCCAGAGTTAAATGCAAAGGTGGGGGTGATGGTTTGGGGGGGTTGTTGGTGGATTTGGTCAACCATTTTACTTTTTATTTGCCATTTTTTTTTCCTCCTTTCTTTATGGCCAAATCGCATTTTTTTTTCTTTTCTTCCTGCATTTTCTTTGCAGATTTCCCCCACCCATTAGGAAAATTTTTTTGTTTGCCTTTCGATTAAAGACTTTATGCAGTCATACTGTTTTTTTCTTTTCCCTTTGCCTAAAATTGGTTCTTAAGTCCATGAAAAATATTTATAGAGATTAATAGTTGTATGCACACAAATATATACCCACATTTATAAGATATTTTCAAAAACTATCAAGACTGAAGTTGAATCGAAAAAACATCAACGATAATCATTATATATATATATATTTGAACATGTTACAATCAAATATGAATAAGTTTTAAACAGATATATTTGACTCGTAGACAGGACCTTAATACATCTGTTTAAAAATGAATCACATTTAATAGGACTGTGTGCAATATATATATATATATATATATAATACTGGCCCATTGGCCAGGTGGGTAGAGTTTTTGCTAATTGTCCGAGAGACTGGGTTTCAATCCCAGGTTGAGTCATACTAAAAACTCAAAAAATGGTACTTGATATGTCTTTTCTTAATACTCTGCATTATAAGGTACATATCAAGGGTAAGTAGAGCAATCCAGGGGAAAAAGTAGCACTCTCCACTACAACTTGGTATAGTAGCTAATGAAAAAGAAGCCTTTGGGTTGCCCTTGACTACGGTCACCAACTTTAATTTATATATATATATATATATACACACACACACACACACACATATATATATATATATATATATAGTACTTGGTTCAATCAAATATGAATAATTCAAACATTTTTTTTAATTATTCATATTTGATAGGACAGTGTATAATATATTACATGGTAGTGTCTGTGACCCTGGGTTTCATGCTTGATACATTCGTCAGACAGAGGGAAGGGTTTTCAAAAGAGGCCAATTAATATGGTTATTTTTTTGTTTGAAGAGGAATTTTGTTGGTGTATATGTGTGGCTAAGTTTGGGTGCTTTTGAATGTTAATATGTTTGTGTATGCGCAGTCACTTGCATGGACATATATATATGTATATTTTTACATGTAGTGGCATGGACCTTTACATATATATATATATATATTTCCGCTATCTGTGGTTGGGAAGGGGTGAGGCAAACAAAGAGAGTGTAAAAAAGGAAGATAGTTGGTTGTTTGGGTTTTATGGTATTTCAACCTTTGTTGGTTATTTAATGCCAAACCCATTTTTATTCAAATAGTCAGTTCTATTTCAAACAATTCAGTTTAGCATGAGTATACAGTTTCATTTGCAAAAACATTTCTATTTCAAGCTATTCAGTTTATTTAAACAGTTCTAATTCAGCTAATTCAGTTTAGTATAAGTGCAGATTTTGTTGGCACACAGTTAAATCTCAAAACAGTTCTATATTTAGCAAATCAGTTTAGTGTAAGTACAGTTTCAAAAACAGTTCTATTTCAAACAATTCAGTTTAGCATGAGTATACAGTTTCATTTGCAAAAACATTTCTATCTCAAGCTATTCAGTTTATTTAAACAGTTCTAATTCAGCTAATTCAGTTTAGTATAAGTACAGATTTTGTTGGCACACAGTTAAATCTCAAAACAGTTCTATGTTAAGCAAATCAGTTTAGTGTAAGTACAGTTTCAAAAACAGTTCTATTTCAAACAATTCAGTTTAGTATAAGTATGTAGTTAGTTCTATTTATCTCTATCACGTGCTACCATTCCAGGCCAGAGTGGACCTGGGAGCAATGGCAATGAAGGGGTGCTCTGCATTCCCCAAAGTTCCAGCATCACCAGAACCTCACCATCAGGTTATTTAGTGTCATATTCAGGACACTCATGGGGTGGGGGTCTTACTCCTCTGCAGAGTTGTAGTCGGAGTATTCTACAGCTCCAGCCAATTGGGCAATACACAAAGTTAATGTGAAAACAGTTTTATTTCAGATAATTTAGTCTAGCATAAGTACACAGTTTAGAAGTCAAAATAGTTTTATTTTGAGCAATTCAGTTTAGCATAAAAATACACAGTTCTATTTAACCCATAGATCGGACCCTTATCAGATATTACCACTCCAGGCCAGAGTGGACTCGGGAGCGATAGCAATGAAAAGGTACTCCGCATTCCCCAAAGCTCCAGCATCACTGGAACCTCATCATCAGATGCAATTTAGTGTCATATCCAGTACAGTCATTGAGGGGGAATCTTACCCCCCCGAAGAGATGCAGTCAGAGTATTCAACAGTGATGGTGATACCAATAGTAAATGGAGAACTTGAAAAAAGGAATAAAAGAATTGAAATTAGAGGAAGAATTAAGACCATCTTGACTACATCACTGTAGAAAGCAGCCAGAATACTGAGAAGAGTCCTGGAGACCTGAGGAGACTTGTTGTCATTCTGGCTGGGGTGAAAAACTAACAAGGAGTATAATAGTAATAATTGAAGCTGAAAAAGTGATTTGATTTTTCAAATGTACAGTGATGCACATGTAATGTCCAAACAACGAGAAAGAAAGAATTCTTACAGTTAGATTGATTTCTTTTTTTGACTCTTGATCCTACCTATCTTTCCGATAGCTAAAGGTTTATTTGAACATGAATATGAAATGTCTGTTTTGTTGTTAATTTTACTAAGTGATGATGATGATGATTCTGATGATGGTGGTGATGATGATGATTCTGATGATGATGACGGTGGTGATGATGTTGATGGTGATGATTCTGATGATGGTGATGATGATGATGATGATTCTGATGATGA
>CAUZXS010000457.1:55000-57500 GCA_963585895.1 Sepioteuthis lessoniana
TACTCAAGATTGAATATACAGGTGATATAGTTGGATTAAAGTAAAATATTCCATATATAGATTAATACAGGTGACAAAATATGAAATTTGTCAGTATTATACTAATCCGAGATTAATATGGTGTATTTTCTTCTTGGATCTGAATACAGTCCTCTTTTCTCACATGTACAGATATACTGTTCTGCCTTACAGAGAGAATATCTACTACACTTTAGCATAGACCTATTTTACCCAGACAAAAATTGATATTGTTCATCAAGATGTTAGGATTTTATTTTCTAGGCATTTCTATAGAAATGCTCAATGTAAATGGAGTCAGTGACTTAAATTAAACCCTGGGCTCTACTGTTGGGGTTTTCCTTCATACTAAAGTCGATAAGAAAGGAATGAATATATCTGTCCTCCCCCTAATAATGGCTAAATAGTAGGACAGACTGAACACTTTAGTCTCATTCAGGTAACTCATTTTTTAAGTTTCATTTTTAAAATTGAATCTAATTTAGAAAATACGTCCCATATTCAAATATCGCCCTGATGATGGTTTAACAAAAACCCCAAAATGTTTAATATGGCAAAACATTTAAATATAATCAAAGTCATCCTCTGATAGACTTGGTTTTTTTTTCATATTTCTACACAAACACACACACATCATACTTTCTAAGTCCTGAAGATGGTTCATTAAAACCGATACATTATAACATTAACTTTCTTTTACATTAAATTCTTCTTTTTGAATTACCTTGTTTTTGAATTTTTCTCTATCTTGGGTTCATTTCCATTATTTACTTTATATATATATATATATACACTAAAAAAAATGATAACTCATTGTACTGACTCTGTTACTAAAAGTTTTGTGGGTCAAGAACTATTTGTGTGAAACAGCAATACTTGAAACCATTTAACTGTGTGCAAATAAAACTATTTGAGTGAGCAATAATTGAGATCACTTCACTTTGTGCAAACAAATGCTTAACATGAAATAGTATTATCATTGTTTGATAGGAATACTTGAAACCATTTAATGATGGGCAAAATAATGAATTCTGGCATGTTTAAAAATGCAACCTACAAACTATTTACTTACAAATCATATATTTGATAGATATTTAAACAGGATTTGGCATTAAATAACCCACAGAGGTTGATATGCCCAAAGTGGCAAAAGGAAACTTGGCCACAATCCTCATATTGTTATATACTCACATAATAAATATGCTTATATACGCATATACATGTTCATGCAGCATCACAACGACACCATAATTAAGACGCATGAAAGAAGGAAGATGCAAGAAGACTTCTTTACAAATATATTTTACCTCTCACTTTATTGCAAGGGTTTGAAAGGGTTGTTCAAGGGTTGCATGTGAGAGGGAGCTGGAGACCGAACATAAACTGTAATATCTTGACCCCACTGTTATGACCGTCACGTTGTGTCTTTCTTGTTCTCTTGATGCTGGGGTCCACTCCATCGGGGTTCCCGAGGGCCCCCTCGGTCGGGTGTGGCTTTCCTTACTACATCTGGTCTCTAGCTGTCTGGAACCCTCCTGGCAACTGCTTCTTGGACTCGAACTCAACAGAGTTAAATAATAATTCAATGCCCACATGATCGCCCACTGGATCTTTGAAATCGAATGTTTAATCGTCATCAAGCGGAAATAACTGTCATGCAGTTCAGAGGTCACTCTCTTCCGGTGCATCACTGTAGTGGTACCGTGGGACCTTCACCTTGTCCCATATTATAAGCCTTAATCCGCCCATGTGATCACTTTCGATTACTGGCCATTGGAATGTGTCACTTCCTTCCGGTGCATCACCTTGGAATAGCATTTTTGGGCCGGGTCGAAGGTCAAAACATAACAATATGGGATAAGGATAAATATATTTGTATAATTATCCTTGCTGATGATTGTGATAATATTTCTTTTCAGTTGATTTTATAATATATCAGTATTTTTTTGTTTTTGGAAAACCATTTATATATTTCCAGGTAACGAATGACAAACTTTCGTAAACAGTTGAAGTTGCAAGTAACTATTCTTAATACAAATAATTTACTGATATATGATTTCAAGTATTCTCATCAAATACCAATAATTTTCAAATAGATCTAGTTGAGATGTATATTTTTCTACACTGGCCACACAATTACCATGACTAGTTAATTTGGCGTCACTTGTGTGCAATATGAACTGTTGGCTCAGTTGTAGAGTTTTGGCTCTGCAAACTGTGGTCGCTGGTTTGATCTTCAGTGGTGGAGATCATGATATACACTGCTGATGAGACCTAATAAGGTCGAAACAGCTGTCCAGTGTTTCCGTATGTTGTGTGTAAGTGTTTGCCAGATTTTCTGGTCATGGTAATTCAAGACAGTTGACTCATAGATAGAACCCGAACAGTAACTACTTCAGATTAGAATGGATCTGGGGGTGGGGAGTGGACACAAAGGTGTAACTTTATACTCCCCTGAGTTCTAGAACAGGAGCCTCACCAC
>CAUZXS010000457.1:65000-75000 GCA_963585895.1 Sepioteuthis lessoniana
TGTCAATCATTTGTTTGCACGAAGTTAAACGGTTTCAAGTATTGCTATCTAAGACTAATAATTATATTTGATATTGATTATTTGTACACAGTAAAACAGTTCTATTTGACCTATAGATGAGACCCAATCAGGAACTCCAACTCTGTGTCAGAGTGGACCTGGGAGTAATGCCAATGAAAGGGGTACTCCACATTCTCCAGTTTCAGGACTGGAGCTTCACCATCATATTTGGTTTGGTTGGGTTTTATGGTATATCAACCATTGTAGGTTATTTAATGCCCAATCCTCTTTATACATATATATTAATTATATATGATTTGGTTTGGTTGGGTTTTATGGCATATCAACCATTGTTGGTTATTTAATGCCAAATCCTCTTTATACATATATATTCAATGTATATGATTTGGTTTGGTTGGGTTTTATGGCATATCAACCATTGTAGGTTATTTAATGCCAAATCCTATTTATACATATATATCAAATATATATGATTTGGTTGGGTTTTATGGCATATCAACCATTGTAGGTTATTTAATGCCAAATCCTTTCTACACATATATATTAAGAATATGATTTCTGAACACATTTTGTTGATAATACTTTTAAATGCGCCTGATCTCATTTGTTTGCACACAGTTAAATGTTTTCAAGCATTGCTCTTTAACAGTAATGACTCAATTAAATGATTTTTTATTTAAACACAGTTAAATAACAATCAATTCTATTTCAAACAATTCAGTAAAGCAAAAAGCTATTTGTTTCCCCTTAGTTTAAATGTTAATCAGTTCTATTCAACCCATAGATAAGACCTTATCAGATGCTACCACCATGGGCCAGAGTGGACCCGAGAGTGATAGCAATAAAGGGGTACTCTGCATTTCCCAAAGCTCCAGCATTATTGGAACCTCACCATTAGATTATTTAGTGTCATATCTTGGATACTTATTGGGGGAGGCTTACTCCTTTTGTCAAGATGCAGTCGGTGTATTCTACAACCCCAATCAACTGAGCCATCCAAGTAAAGAGAATGCAACAATTGGCCAATACAATTTCTATAATAAAATTATTAGACAATGCATTTCTATAATAAAATCATTAGATATTCCCTATTATGTTTTGGTTCGGTTTCTTTGTTTAATGGCATATCAACCTTTGTGGGTTATTTGATGCTAAAGCCATCCTTTTAGAAGAAAAGCTGTGGTACTATAATGGTCATTCAAAATCTTCTAAGCCTCATCCAGAAAGAATAGATAGGAGCAGTAATTGATAGATAGGTTTTGATTTCTTTGTTTAATGGCATATCAACCTTTGTGGGGTATTTAATGCCAAAGCTATCCTTATAGAAGATTAGTAGTAGTACTATTTAACCCATAAGTTAGGAGAGGGTTCATGCCTTTCTCAAGGGTATTAGTCTGAAAGTGAACATAATGGATTTGGTTTGGTTTGGTTTCTTTGTTTAATGGCATATCAACCTTTGTAGGTTATTTAATGCCAAAGCTATCCTTTTAGTCTTTGGTATGACTCAACCTAAGATTGAACCCAGGACTCCTGGATCATTAGCAAACACTCTAACCATTATGCCAATGGGATGGTAACATCCACAGACATATATATAAATATATAAAATCAAACTAATATTAAGATCATGATGCTAAATTAGTCTCGACTTTTTTTCAAAAAAATTGCATAAAGATGAATTCCTGCAGGTTTGGTTTCTTGGTTTTATCCAACCCCCGCCACCAAGCAGAATTTGATACAATGTCTTTTTTTTTATAGTGGGAACTAGGAAGGGTGAAGTCGCACCTGAGCTGAGACCCATGCACAGCTGGTCAATGTTTGGTATAGATTCACTAGGTACAATGAGAACTAAGCTAATCATTGCAAAGTCTCCCAGTACTAAACCAGGTGACCTTGCTGGTCATAGATTCACTAGAACCATAGGTCAAGTGTAATGTGAATCTATGCTTGTCATTGTCAACCCATCATGAATACTAACTGACTCAGTGCAAGACCAAAATTTTAAATTAATACAGTTGGCTTTGTTTAAATGGCATGTCAACCCTCATGGGTTATTTAATGCCATATTCATCCCTGAAGAAGAACAGTAATGGGACTATTTAACCCATTGCTGATTGGGGAATAAGGGTTGGTTGGTTGGTTTGGTTTGGCTTGACGGCATATCAACCACTGTAGTTTATTATCTGCCAAATCTGTTTTATTTACATATATTAGTTAAATGATCAAACAGTTCTATATCTAATAATTCAATTTAACATAAGTCAACAAAGTTAAATGTTTTCAAGTATTGCTATGTATCACTAACAATTCAATTAAACATCACTCACTTGTTTACACACAGATAAATGATCAAACAGTTCTATTTAAAACAATTCAATTTAGCATAGGTCATTGGTTTGCACTCAGCTTAAATGTCAAACAGTTCAATTTGACCAATAGATAGGACCCTATTACATGCTACCACTCCTCGCCAGAGCGGACTAGGGAATGATGGCAATAAAGGAGAACTCCACATTCCTCAATGCTCCAAGACTAGAGCCTTACCATCAAATTGTTTAGTGTCATATCCAGAGCACTCATTGGGGGTGGGGGCTCTTACCTCTCTGCATAGATGCAGTTGGTATATTCTACAGCCCCCACCCCAGGGAAAAGATTGCTATGATTTAGATTTAGTGGTAATGATGCTTCAGCTACTGAAACCATTACTGATTCCAGAATCATCACCTGTCTTCTTTACGAGATGAAATTTTTTATATACTGTAACTAAAATCTTACCTATTGTTTAAATTCTATCTTATCGGGTCTCTCTTGGTGACAGTGAGTCAGCAGTCAGTAGCGTTACACGTCGAAGTGAGCTCCTAAGAACTCTGAAGAAAGGAAAAGGTTTTATGCATACGTGGTTGAGTCCATTCCCTGGGCAGCGATTTGTTGCTAGCCCAGGAGAAGCTATATTGTTGTCTGCTAGCTGGACGCTAGACTGGGACTGCTGAGCCAGTAAATGTTGTTTTATTGTTATTTGTTAGAGCTGTGACTTCTACATCTATTTACAGTTAGGAAATCAGAGTATGTTGGCTGACCATAGGCGAGGACAACATGAAGGCTCCCTTTTTGATAGCTACTATACTGAGATCTAAAAGAAAAAAAAAAAAGAATCTACCAACACAAACGATCAATCAAAATAAATGTCCTATCCTCCCACGTGATAAATCTCAAACACATTTAATTTTTCCAAAGCCATTCTAATCCCACCAACACATTGCAAAAAAAAACCCCTGCAGATTATTAGAATCTGCAGTCATTTCCAAAACAAACTACATAAAACTATGTCTAGGTTTCTATCAAATTTCACCCTACTTGGCGGACATTATACTACATGAAAACAATATCAAATAGAGAATATATATATATATATATATATATATATATATAAAATAATCGCCCTTATGGTAAGAAAAAAAAAACCTGGCAAGTGATTTAAAGATGAAAATATAAAATGAATCACTGTCAAAGGGAAAAATATATATTGGAAAAAAAAAAGAAAAAGCCAACCTTGTCATACCAATTGACAAAAATCAAAAGATATGCAATTGGTTGGTCAAAAGAAAAAAAACACTGCTACAATGCAGAAAGTGCTCAATACGAAGTAGAGCAAAATAGTAACAATAATTACTTAGTGAGTCAGGAACCAACCTACTATAGTTTCACCTAAGCGGCTCATCAGGGTACCTCATCATCAGGATACCCAATCCTAATTAGGTAGCCTGATGAGCCGCTTAGGCAAAACTATTGTAAGTTAGTTCCTGACTCACTAAGTAATTATCGATACTATATATATATATGCATATGCCTTTTAAAATACTTAAAGATCTAAAAAAGGTAAACCATCCTATCAATCGCATCTCAGAAAAAAATACTGTATCAGACAAGTAGTGATGAGGAAACAGACAAGGCTAGTGACTGTTGAAAAAGTCTGGTTGGAGGAGGGGAATGCTTCTTAAAGCCATTTTTTAGGTTTGATTTGGTTTGTTTGGTTTTATGGCATATCAAACTTTGTTGGTTATTTAACGCCAAAGCTATTTTTATGTAAATAATCTATTCTATTTAAAACAATTCAGTTTAGCATAAGTACATAGTTTAATTGTCAAAAACATTTCTATTTCAAACTATTCAAGCAGTTATATGTAACAATTCAGTTAAGTGTAAATACAATTTTAATGTCGAAAAACAGTTCTATTTGAAATAATTCAGTTAAGCATAAGCACGCAGTTTAAGTGTAAGTACAGTTTGGCCTAGCGGTTAGAGTGTTCGCCAATGGCCCGGGAGACCTGGGTTCAATCCCAGGTCGAGTCATACCAAAGACTCAAAAAATGGTACTTGATGCCTCCTTGCTTAACACTCAGCATTATAAGGTACGGATCAAGGGTAAAGTGGAGCAATCGAGGGAAGGAGTAGCGCCCTCCCCTACACCTTGGTGTAGTAGCTATCGAAAAGGGTGCCTTCGGGTCACCCTCGACTATGGTCGCCAACTTTACAGTTTAATTGTCAAAAACATTTCTATTTCAAGCTATTCAGTTTACTCAATTCATTTTAGCATAAGTATGCTGTTCTATTTAACCCATAGATAGGGCCCAATCAGGTGCTACCACTCCGGGCCAGAGTGGACCTGGGAGCGAAGGCAATGAAGGGGTACTCCGCATTCCCCAAAGCTCCAGCACTGCTGGAACCTCACCATCAGATTGTTTAGTGTCATATCCAGGACACTCGTTGGGGGTCTTACCCTTCTGCAGAGAAGCTGTCGGTGTATTCTACAGCCCCAGCCGACTGGGCAAGCCATTTTTTAGTTTCGCACATACCACAGAATATTTATATATATATATATATATATAATTTCCATGTGTCCCATCATGCTAGGGTAAATTCAAGCATTCGCCACCTAACGCGACCCACAACTCGCAGTTTTTGTAATCATATATTTCTATTTAATGTTTATAAACCACTTATATCTGCTACTTGCGGCAAGTCAATGGACATTGTTTCGGTCGGACATAATTAAACAAACACTTATCTTTTTTTATCTTATAATGAAATTCTCAGCTATGTTTGTATATTTGTTTGCCTGTCAGTCTAAAAGTTTCAATAAATTGATAAATGTAAAAAAAAACTAAAATAGTGGATAACAATGAAGAATAAAATAACAATTGGCTACATGAAAAACTGCTCATTGGAAAAGTTGGTTGATTTTATGGAAAGTCAACCCTTGTTGGGTTATTTAATGCCAAAATCAGTCTTTTTAAGGTTGGTTGGTGGGTTGGGTTTTATGGCATATCAACCATTGTAGGTTATTCAATGCCAAATCCTCTTTATACATATATGTTAAATATATATGATTTGGTTGGGTTAGATTTTATGGCATATCAACCATTATAGGTTATTTAGTGCCAAATCCTCTTTATACATATATATTAAATATATATGATTTGGTTGGGTTGGGTTTTATGGCATATCAATTATTGTAGGTTATTTAATGCCAAATCCTCTTTATATATCAAAATCAGATAGATAAGATTAGAGACTCGGTGGAAGATAGACAATCTAGAATAGCCTGGCAAACAATAAACGAAGTGAGCAGAAGAAAGAACACAGCCAAAGCATAACTTAAAGCAGCAAACCAACAAGAAAGAATAAAACTGTGGAAACAGCACTTCGAAAACTTACTTGGAAACCCACCAAAAATAACGCATGAACCAATCGCCAGAATAATTAGGAAACAATTAGACATTAAACTAGGACCGTTCACACAAGAAGAACTCGACTCGGTTCTCAAAAAAATTAAAAATAGGAAAGCTGCAGGGCTGGACGAAATTCCCCCGGAAGTATGGAAGACCAGACAATTCGACGACATACTGCTCTGACACTGCAACGCAGTATACAATCAAAATCCGATAGATAGATGGATGAAGGGATGCATACTCCCCTTCCCTAAAAAGGGGGACCTCGGATTAGCCAAAAACTACCGAGGCATAACACTTACATCCATAGCTGCCAAAATCTACAATGCCCTACTACGAAACTGAATAGAACCCAAAATCGACATCATACTTAGAAAAAACCAAAATGGCTTCCGAAGAAATAGATCCACGACCTCACAAATATTAACCATCCGCAGAATCCTTGAAGGTGTACGGGCAAAGAACCTACAAGCGACATTAATATTTGTCGACTTTACCAAGGCTTTCGACTCCATTCACAGAGGAAAGATGGAACAAATCATACTAGCGTACGGCATACCTAAAGAAACCGTAGCGGCAATAACAATTCTCTATAGAAACACTAAAGTAAAAGTACGATCACCGGATGGAGAAACGGAATACTTTGACATTGTAGCAGGAGTACTACAAGGGGACACGCTGGCCCCGTATCTCTTTATCATTTGTCTAGACTACGTACTTAGAACATCGATTGACAAAATCAAAGAGAATGGCTTCGAACTGACGAAGAAAAGTAGCAGAAGATACCCCGCAACAACAATTACCGATGCCGACTACGCCGATGACATAGCGATACTGGCAAATACACCTGACCAAGCCGAAACACTTCTGCATAGTTTGGAACGAGCAGCAGCAAGCATAGGCCTCTATGTTAATGCACACAAAACGGAATATATGTGCTATAACCAAACGGGGGACATCTCCACTCTAGAAGGAACCCCACTTAAACTTGTAGACAAATTCACGTACCTAGGAAGCAGCGTTGAATCAACCGAAAAGGACATCGAAACGAGGCTAACGAAAGCATGGACAGCTATCAATAGGCTATCGATTATATGGAAATCAGACCTAACCGATAAAATGAAACGCAGTTTCTTCCAGGCAGCGGTCACATCGATACTGCTATATGGATGCACTACATGGACGCTAACAAAACGGCTGGAGAAAAAACTGGATGGCAATTACACAAGAATACTGCGTGCAATCCTGGACAAGTCCTGGCAGCAGCACTCCACAAGACACCAACTGTACGGCCACCTGCCCCCTATCACGAAAACTATTCAAATTAGACAAACCAGACATGCAGGACACTGCTGGAGAAGCACAGATGAACTGATAAGAGATGTACTCTTATGGATCCCCACACATGGCCGCGCAAAAGCAGGACGACCAGCTCGAACGTACATTCAGCAGCTATGTGAGGATACAGGATGTTGTTCTGAAGACCTACCTAGGGCGATGAACGATAGGGAGGAGTGGCGAGAGAGGGTCAGGGATATCCGTGCTACCAGCGCGATATGATGATGATGATGATGATGATATTAAATATATATGATTTGGTTTGGTTGGGTTTTATGGCATATCAACCATTGTAGGTTATTTAATGCCAAATCCTCTTTATACATATATATTAATTATATAGGATTTGGTTGGGTTGGGTTTTATGACATATCAACTATTGTAGGTTATTTAATGCCAAATCCTCTTTATATACATATATATATATATATTAAATATATAGGATTTGGTTTGGTTGGATTTTATAGCATATCAACGATTGTAGGTTATTTAATGCCAAATCCTCTTTATACATATATATTAAATATATATGATTTGGTTTGGTTGGGTTTTATGGCATATCAACCATTGTATGTTATTCAATGCCAAGTCCTCTTTATACATATATATTAAATATATATGATTTGGTTTGGTTGGGTTTTATGGCATATCAACCATTATAGGTTATTTAATGCCAAATCCTCTTTATACATATATATTAAATATATATGATTTGGTTGGGTTGGGTTTTATGGCATATCAACTATTGTAGATTATTTAATGCCAAATCCTCTTGATATATATATATATATATATATATATATATATATATATATATATATTAAATATATAGGATTTGGTTTGGTTGGATTTTATAGCATATCAACGATTGTAGGTTATTTAATGCCAAATCCTCTTTATACATATATATTAAATATATATGATTTGGTTTGGTTGGGTTTTATGGCATATCAACCATTGTAGGTTATTCAATGCCAAATCCTCTTTATACATATATATTAAATATATATGATTTGGTTTGGTTGGGTTTTATGGCATATCAACCCTTATACGTCATTTAATGTCAAATCCTTTTTTTATGAAGTAAGTGGAGCACGGTATACCTCCTTGGCAATAAAAAGAATCAATTTCCTCTTATTGTTTCGCAAATATCCAGGCTTGATATAATCTTTCATGTCTGCCGATGTGCTTTTTCTCTTGTTCAATAATCTTCTCCAGCGGTCCTGTATCCAAGCTCGTCTCGTGTCGTACGTCACCGAGACTCAAATGATACTGCCCCCCGGTGCATTCAGGCCGGACTTAAGTAATCATGCCAAAATGCTACATCTGGGTCAATCGCACAATATGATAATTTACAAGCACGCTTATGTCAAACACAATTCACAATCGGGAGGATGCGAGTTCGATCTTCCCAATCGCCCGTTTCTCTCTCCCTGATCTCATTTTACATGCCAGACATATTCGAGCATGCTTTGAGCTGCTGGGTGCGTGATTTCTCTCACTACACACATGCACACATATATATATACATATATATTAAATATGTATGATTTGTATTCCTATCTAATATAACAGTGCAATTGGCTGGTGTTGTAGAATACACCGACAGCATATCTGCACAGAGTTAAGACTCCCCAATGAATGTCCTGGATATGACACAAAACAATCTGTGGAGGAGAGCCCAGTCTTAGAGCTTTGGTGAATATGGAGTATTCCTTCATTGCGATTGCTACCAGGTGCACACTGACCCGGAGTGGTAACACTTGATCGGATCCTATCTATGGGTCAACTTGTTTGATTTTTAACTTTGTGCAAAAAAAATGAGTAATGTTGAATAAAGTTATTATTATTATATAGTTGAAAACATTTAACTATGTGCAAACAAATGATTAATAGAAAATAGAATTATTCATAGGAATACTTGAAAGCATTTATTTGTATGCAAAAAACTACAAACCATTTATATTTGATATATATATATATATATATATATATATATGGGTAAAGAGAGTTTGGCATTAAATAACCTACAATAGTTGATATGCCATAAAACCTAATCATATATATTTCATATATATGTATAAAGAGGATATGGCATTAAATAACCTACAATGGTTGATACGCTATAAAACCCAACCAAACCAAATCATATATATTTAATATATATGTATAAAGAGGATTTGGCATTAAATGTGAGGACACTTTAGAAGAACAATATGCAAGAAAATTCTGTTTTAAACTTTGAAAAAATGCTACAGACCATCTTGCATGAATGGAGCATCAGTTTTTGAGTGGCATAAGAGATTCAAGGAAGGCAGGGAGTCTGTGAGGGATGATGAGAGAAGTAAGGAAGTCAGAACACCAGAGTTGATTGGCTAAATAAGGAATTTCATGGATAAGGACCGTCGTGTGTCTCTCGAGACAATAAGTGCACAGTTTGATGTCAGTGTGGGAACAGTACACACAATTATTCACAAGGAACAGAAGATGCGGAAGATTTGCATGAAGTTTTCCAAGGGTGCTCAGAGAAGATCAGAAAGAAAGATGTTGTCATGACACCAGGGAGATGGTCGAGCTGATCAATTCAGATCCTGCAGTTTTTGAGGCTCTGGTGACCTGCGATGAAAGCTGGATTTACTGCTATGACCCAGAGACCAAGAGAATTCCCAGCAGAAGCATGCTGGCTCTCCCAGACCCAAGAGGGCCAGACAGAGCAAATCCACCCACAAACTTTTGATTATCCCTTTTTTTGACAGCACTGGCATGATCTACATGCACTGGGTTCCCACTGGACAGACAGTCAACAAGGAATACTATGTTGAGGTTCTAAGGGAGTTCAGGAAGAGATTCCTAGGGAAGAGGCCAGCACTCTTTAAATCAGGTCAGTGGCATTTCTACCAGGACAATGCACC